>PVKA01016784.1:0-38992 GCA_004027165.1 Ctenomys sociabilis | reverse complement strand
CATTATTTATGTAGATGTCCTGCTTTAGGAAAATCATTTGCAGCAGTTTAAGAGTTAAGAGGTTGGACTTCCAGTGCTCGCTTGCAGAGAAACTCACAGATATTAATTCATAGCAAACATAGTATCAACAAAATAGGCTCTGCCAAGGGTCTCTGCAGTCCTAGGCTGCATTCACAGCTGTATGGCTTCCCAGCTGAGGAAGGAAATATCTTCCCTATACCTATCGCACACATTTGGAATTATAGAGCTAGTCTGAACAAACTATTCAGATATTTAACAAATAAAAGAAACACTTGTTAATAAAGACTGTTGTCTTAGGGTAAGAAAATGTAGCACATTTAGCACTTGTGGAAGAAATGGAAATGGTTAGTTTTCGGTGGGGGTAGGAAGAAGCCTACAGAAATTCTAATACCAGTGCCCATGAGATAACTCAGTGGACTAAACACCTGCTTAGCCAAAGGCAGGGACCAGGGTTCGATCCCCGGCACCACATGCCATGTCAACCCTGCCTCCGGGCATGTTTAGACAGTAAGTAAGACTAGAGTGACGACACACACCTGTAATCGCAGTGCTGCGTAGGCTGAAACAGGAGGATCACTGTGAGTCCAAGCTGTGTGGTGGGACCCTGTACTAAATACATTAAAAAAAAAAAAAGAAATTAGAAATTGTAACACTGAGGAAGCTCAGCTCTTGCAGTTCCCTGTACTACACTGTCTATCACATTAACTCGGGTATCATCTTTGTAGAATATGTCACCATCTGGATTTCCCTGGTCTCTTTCACATCCGTGCCCCTTTCACATAATGAAATATCCAAGCAAGAAGGAACTGCGGCTGATGGTTTCACTATTCCACCTGCAGCACCTAGAACAGTACCTGACATTGGCAGCTGTCAACAACTCAAGGCCTGGTAGGTTACAGTGATTACTGGAACCTCTACAGTGGGTGCTATGGCTACAGAAAAGAACCACCAGAAAGAGGTTTAAAATAGTAGAAACAAAGAAAGGGATTGGAGTGTAGGAGACGCTTCCTGGTCCTCGTCTCAGTCCAAGAAATCAATATTTGTAATCTCAAAGTTACGTTATTGGAATCCCATTAAGTTGATTCCAATCCACCACTTTCCATGCAACCCACGGCAAAAATGAGGACCTAAATTATATTTTTAATCATCGGGGAGTCGAGGGGCTCTAAGTCCTGCCATGACATGGCTTTCCAGAACCAAGAGAGCGACCCAGGGCCTCACCCGGTTTTCATTCAGTGGGGGAGTGGCTTGAGGATTGACTGAGAATTGTGGGAAGTAGGTGACTACTGTGAGCTGAGGTAGGTGGGTGGCCTACATTTACCTCTGCCATATGCAGAGAGGATATGCAGAGAGAGTAATCTGCATTATATAGTATTTAATGTTTTGGGAAGTCTAGGGCTTCAGCTTTGATGTAGTCTTTCAAGCCCCAGGAAGTCATAGCCTCTATTTTGAGGCTCGATTCCAGCTGGCAGCTGTCTCCACCTGGCTCCACCTGGCTCACATTAAGGAGTAGCAGGCTTACCAGGGAAACACACATGCCACCTTCAAAGACTATCACCAGCACCTCAGCTAGACCAACACACATTGCTTAAGGCCAACTGAAGGATAAACAGAAGTCCTAGCCAGCTCTGTACATAACAATATGAGGAAATAGGATCAGACTCAGTCAAAATGGAGACAGTCGCTTTTCTTTCAAGGAGAGCTGCTTAGGTGGTCCCCCACATTGGAGCATCACAATACAGCTTGTAGCATCTTCCCAGAGTCAGATGGGTAAGTGGAGGTTATATGGTCCAAGTTGATCTCTGGTGCCCCTTAGCCAGATACCTGGGGAAACACAGTGCTTTAGAAAGGGCTATAGGTAGCCGGGTGTGGTGGCGCATGCCTGTAATCCCAGCACTTGGGAGGTTGAGGCAGGAGGATTGTTGTGAGTTCGAGACCAGGCTGAGCTACAAAGTGAGCTTAAGGGCAGCCTGAACTGCATAGTGAGATCCTGTCTCAAAGAGACTAAATAAATAAATAAATAAATAAATAAATAAATAAATTAGAAAGGGCTATAAGATAAAACCGTAAAGCATCACACTATAGAGACAGGGACTTGTAGCTGAAACCTAGGGCTCTGGCTGACCATTTCTGAGGTATTGGGAAGGTTTGGACATAGCCAGAGAAATAGTGGGACAGACTGGATACGAGTTATTTGCACAGCACTAAAGAGACTGCTTGGGGGTGGTTGTGCCACCTGCGTCCCCTTCTGGACTTCCCACTTAGGTGGAATCCCTGGTGATTTGATGGGGTAGTCAAATTTTTATTTGCTGGTGAGCTGTGAAGCAACCAGAGCACTTACACACTGCTGAAGAAAACACTCAAGAATTACAGGGTCACTGGAAAAAAACTTTGCAAACTTAATAAACTCCAACATAAAGCCACCATACAACCCAGCAGTGACGCTCTGGATATTTGTGGCAGAGAACTGTAAACTTATATTGTTTTGCACTAACATTGTTTAGACAAGATATCATGTCTGCATCTTGTCCTGTAAATAACTAATATGAAGACGACAATATACAATGTATTAATTATCGTAACTGTCCTACTAACCTGTTATGAAATTGTTTCATTGCTATTTTATCTTTTTTTCTCATTAAAATGAAGTTAAAAAATAAACATATATTCAAACAGGAAACTGTAAAATAATAGAAGTATTCTTAATAATCAAACACTGAAAACAGTTCTGATGCCTTCCAACAAGTGAACGGTTACATGGTGATTGGGCCATGCCAGGAAATTCTGCTCAGCAGTAATAAACTTTAATCTGCAGAAAACTAAAGAATTACACAGTGAAGAAAGCTTGTTCCAAAAAGAATATTGTGTGATTCCATTCATATAATTTTCTTAAAGGACAAATTTCTAGACAAAAAACAAATTAGTCATTGCTCTGAGCCAGGGATTGAGTGGAAATATGAGGGGTTCTCTTAGCAATGAAAATATTCTGTGTCTTGACTAGGTTAGTGTTAAAATGCCATTTGTGATATTGTACTATAGCTTTGTAAGACAGAAGAAAGTGTTAAGTGATTCACATTGTAGAGGTTGATACATTGTGTCAGCTTGGCCCGATGATGACTCCGTGGCCAGTTCCAATGTACTTCCAGAGCAGTTCCAGCTGATGGGGGTCCCACCCTGGAACACAACTGGCTCTGCCCCAGAATGACTCAGCAAAAAGAGACCATATAAAGGGGGCTAAGGAAGTGGTGGGTCTCTCTCTCACTGTGCCGGAGGAACTTCGGTCTTTGCGTTCAGGTTGGCCTTCATTGCCTGGCTTGCAGCACAGATTCTGCAGCCTCCTGCTCGGATCCTTTGCTTGTGTGGCAGATTCTTCAGTATCAAGCCCAGATTCCTCAGTCTTCCATCGCAGACCCTAACGAACAGAGACTTGCACGGAGCACAGCAGTGAGCTTCAGGCCTTGGCACTGAACTCCTCAGTCTGGGGTGTGCAGACGCCCTCTGCACACTCCCTCATCTGGCTCCTCGGCTGACTGTCATAAGCCAGTCTTGTAATTCCTTATCTTGTGTTAATATCTGTTCCTTATATTATATCTGTTCCTCTAAGTAAAACCCTGACCAATACACACATGATCCCTCTTTATTATTTCTTACAGCTACACATGCATCTATAATTATCTCAGAATGAAAATTTCATATTTATTTGTTTTGTGGTACTGGGGATTGAACTTGGGATCTTGCCCTTGCCAGGCAGGTGCTTATGCTGCTGAGATATATTTCTGGCCCCAAAATTTAATTTTTAAAAAGTTTATTTTTAAGTGATGCACCCCTAGGATAGGAGAATGAGGCTGGGGGATCGGGAGGAGACTGAACAAGGCAAATCAGCCACCAGCCAAGAGTCACGCTGGAGAAAGAAGAACCCAGGCCTCTGTGACACTGCGCAGCTGGCCCAGGGGCACACACCCCCTCTCTGCCAGCCTGTGCCCTGAATCACCCAAGCAGTCGAGCACCGATGCTTAGATTGCATTGCAGCATTGGCACTTCTGAGACAAATGAATCTATTTGGATTGCAGGCTGGGCGTTCAGTCTCTGAAAGATTCCCCATCACCAAGCTAGACTTTAAGATCTGAGCGAAGAGCATTGTGTCTATCTGCCTTAGTGCTGGCTTCCTCCTGCCCTGACTCTACTGCCTGAGCCATCAAAAGGCTTTACAGTAAGCATGCCTCTCTATCCAAATAACCACATTTAGATCAGAGAAATGTCCAACTCTGCTTGGTTCCTCGGTTTGAACAGGATTTAATCAAACATGCACTTGTCTCATTTGAGTTTAGACTGAGGACCAATAGATTGAAAGGCTAGTGAAGCAGGTCTCTAGCAAAGGTACTGAAGGAACTGAGGGGCCTCCATAGCTGTTATGTTCATCTGTCCCAAGCCCACTTGTGGATACATAAAAGCTCACCTAGGCATCTGAATTGACCTTACTTGCAGAACAATTGCAATAATGCTGCTTCAGTGGTCTCTAACAAAGTGTTATTCCATGAAGTAGGAGCCACGATCCTTTGATCCAAATGTGCTCAAGAGCTTGGAGACTTAAAATGTAGAGAGAAAGCTCTAGGCCTGGAGGGACAATAGGAAGGAACGTGCTCCAGGGAGGTGGTGGTATTGTTGTTTGGTCCAGCGCCATGACCCAAGGCAGGCACCTGCAGGAAAACTTCTATGCGTAACTTTCATCCTAAGTATATGTGAAATATCTTCCAGAACTAATCCAAGGAGAATTTGCAAGAGGTTGAGCTCACATGTCAGCAAGTAGAGACAAAACTCAGATAGCTTGAACTATTTGTTTATATATTTATTATTTTTTACAGAGAGGGTCTCACTAGGTGGTTCAAGCTGACCTTGAATTGACTAAATGGCCCAGACTGACCTTGAACTCAAGGCAATCCTCCTGCCTCAGCTTCTCAAATGCTAGGGTTTAAGTGTGTGCCTCCATGCCTAGGTTCATATACATTTTTAATTGATGTCACCACATACCCTTTTTCTTTTCCCTACTGCTGGGGATTGAATCTAGGGAGGGCCTCACATGTGTTAGGCTGCACTCTGCCCTTGAGCTACATCCCCATCTCTTGTTTGTTTATATTTTTAAGACAAGATCTCACTAAGTTGTCTGGCCTGGCCTGAACGTCCTTTCTGCCTCATTCAAAAAGCTTCTACTTTGAGAATTATGTAACATGAGATGTATGAAGACACTTTTAGAATTGTCCAGTACTACAGCACATGTATGTAACTATTGGTGTCATCATTTTAAGAACACTTCATCCTCTCTACTTTAGCATCCCCCTACCTTGTCTTCTAGAAGGTGATTAGTTTCTTAAACCCCTTTTCACGTGCTCTATAAAATGCTATAATAATCATAGATCCTATTGACCTAGAAATTTAAGGTTTGCATCTGTGCACTGACTTTTGCCCCCTTGACATCATCTCACAGCTGTCCCTGGAGCCGAATCTCCTCTAATTCCCTGACCGCTTTCTTCCCAGGCTTCTGCTAAGGGTGTCCCCATGGGGTACAATGTGGAGACAAAGGAGCCACAAGGCAGAGATTAGGAGTTAGAACAAGGCTCAAGAGGCAAGCTCCAGGGCTGGAGAGATGGCTCATTAGAATAAACGCTTCCCTGGCAAGATCAAGGGCCTGAGTTCAATCCCCGGTTCCGTAAAAAAATAAAATAAAATAAAATAACCAAGTTCCCAATTCATCACTCAAATTGTAAAACTGTACATGGCCCATAACCTCAAAACTGGGGAGTGTGGAATGACTCCTGGCAAGAGGGGATGTGACCCAGGAAGCCAGATTCCCTATGTCTGGCCCCACTCTTCCGTAAGCTTGTGCTCTGTCACTTCTGCTTAAAGTTGGGCCACAGCTCTGCATCCAGCAGGAAGAAGAGTTGTCTACATGCATGTCAGGTAAGCAGAAGAAGCACAAGAAACAACTCTGGGGGAAGATTTAGCTGCAAAGAAAACTGCGAAATGCACCTGCCAAGTCACTGACTGCCTAGCCCTGGGACTCTGGCTCCAGCCTACTCATCAGAAGGAGGACAATGTCTTGCGGGTGCCATCATCAATTAAAAAAAAAGTAAAATTCTTTTGTAAGTTATAAAATACAGACATTCCAAATGTGCTTATTTCCTGTAGCCCAGGCCCCTGCTCCTGCCAGAGGCAGACAGGCTGTTACTGGTTGGTGGGCTGAGTCTTCCTTGTGCAGCACAGCTGAGGAAAGGTCTTATTTCTGGATCTAAGGACCTTTCAGAAGGCCCACACCTGAGTTTGCATAGAACCTTGCACAGGACAGTGAAGGCTAGAGTATTTTCCCTGAAAAGATAGACTCTCTGTCTGTTATTAGAAGAAAGCCTCAAGTAAAGGCAAGCCTGGGTTTTCCTGATGTTGGAAGAGGGTAAAGCATGCAAGGCCAGATGTGTGAATGGCCAGAGGCAACCAGAGGCAGGTTCAAGAGCAGAATCTCAGAGACAAACTCTCGGACTCCAGACGGTGCGACTCAGCCTCAGTGGCCAGGGGAGCTGCTTGTTCACTCATTGATTCATTCTCTGAGTATCTGACACTTCACGGATTTTAGAGGCACAAGCTGAATACAACAAAGTCCCTGAGCCTAAGGCGCTCTTAGCAAGGTGATGTTACTACAGAAAAACCTTGTGAGAATCAGAGAGCAGGAACCGGCACTGCCCTGGCTGGCTGAACTGAGGTCT
The DNA here is from genome assembly GCA_004027165.1 of Ctenomys sociabilis. NCBI lineage: Eukaryota > Metazoa > Chordata > Mammalia > Rodentia > Ctenomyidae > Ctenomys > Ctenomys sociabilis. The sequence goes on along the minus strand of PVKA01016784.1, from coordinate 32,219 downwards.
CTGCGTTCTCCTCAAGCATCCAGCAGGAAGGAATTCCACAGCATCCGAATGTTCCAGGTCTGGTGATGACTCGTCTAACACCAGGATAATTACCTTAGCGGACATGCAGATCTACGGTTCCTAAATCATGATTACTAGAGAAACGTAGCTCTGGAACCATGAGGCAGAGGCATCGAGCTTCATAAAGAACCCAGAGGTCACGATCCCTTGTCAAGGTGGAAAGTAGGCGCCATCTTAAATTTCTAAGCCCAAGGGCAGACGATATAGCTCAGCGGACTAAGCGCTTGCTTAGGTAAGTGCAGGGGCCAAGGTTCCATCCCTGGTTCCGCATGCCGCGCCGGCCTTGCCTTCAAGTGCACTGAACCAGGGATGGAGTCTGGGCATGGTGGCATGCGCCTATAATCCCAGCACTAGGGAAGCAGAAATCAGGAGGACCACTACGAGTCTGAGCTGCATAGTGAGACCCTGCACACACACAAAAAAATTAATTAATTAAATTTCCAAGCCCGAGGCAAAGTTCTGGGGTTAGTGGTTAGACATCAGGCCTTTTGAGGCAGAGAAATCTAGATTTATATGTGATAAGGGCCCTTCCAGGATGCATGTTTTTTTGTTTTTTTGTCTTTTTGAGACAGGGTCTCACTATGCAGTTCAGGCTGGCCTTAAACTCACTTTGTAGCTCAGGCTGGTCTCGAACTCCGGCTGCATGATTTATTGGAATGATCTACAGAAATCTGAACTTCTAGTATAGCTAGTAGGTGGTAGCTGTTAAGTTTAATTTGTTCTTTTATTTATTTATTTATTTTTGTGTTTTAGGGAAGGGTCTACAGGATGTTCAGGGTCTCACTACTAGACAGAACCTGTAGTGATCCACTTATTTACAGCCTTCCAAGAGCTGGAATTACAGGCACGTACCACCATGCCCAGTCTCAATTGCTGTCTCAGTGCACCACGGGGGCAGGCCCAGTGTTCTAACCGCTGGCCCCTGTACCGCTTGCAGGTGCTTTAATCTGCTGAGCCAGACCCCTAATTTCTTTTTCTATACACAAGTAATGTTGTAAAGTTGCATTCTTCAAGATTTAGTGCAGGGAGCTGAAATTGCTTTATTTGAGGTAACAGAGAAGGAACTTAATCCAAGAATAAAATAAAATGCTTACAAAATTATTACAAGGCCCAAAGGAATAGGTCCTAAACTAGGGCTTCCCAAACATTATAAAAATGACTTACCAGGGATAGGGAGATAGCTTGGCTGTCTAAGCAACTGCCTGGCAAGCATAAGGACCTAGGTCCGATCCCCAGTACTGCATGCCATGCTGGCCCGGCGCTGCGCACACCAGGCTGGCCACTGAAGCTGGACGTGGTGGTGCATGTCTGCAGTCCCTGTGCTGGCTGAAGCAGGAGGATCACTATGAGTTCAAGCTAAGCAGCAAGACCCTGTACCAAATAAATGAATAATTTTTGAAAATAAAAATGATTTACCAGAAGAATTACCACCTCTAGGCACCCTGGAAGCCATGCTGGAATCAAAAACCTGCTGTTGCCTCCCGAGGTCTGAGAAGCTGCATAGGCACTTTTGCGCCAGCACAGAAGTGCTGTGGGTCCCTACGGCCAATGTGGCCAACAAAGCGAGGCCAGTGTGGCTCCAAAAGGGAGCCTTGTATATCTTATGCTCAGCTACTTTGTGAGGATTATTTGCTTCCAGAACCCTTACTGAAAGGCCACTGGTGAGCATGGTGCTCAGCTTCCCGAACTCCTCACGTAGCAGCTTCATTCAGGGAGGGTGTGAGCCACTCCACATCCGCCACGTCCCAGGGCCTCAGCTACATACACCAGGCTAACTTAGCCACCAGCAACCAATGCAGGCAGTACTTCCTGCACCAGTGAGGAAGCTCCTTAACAAAGTTCCCTGTCTGTCCTGGGTCACAGAGCAAAGGGTGAAATGGGATGTGAACAGGTTCTATGTTATTCTAAGACAGTCTCAACTTCCCACACTGGATCCTGATGGACACAACTTGAGAATATTACCTGGACACAGAAAAACAAATTAAACTGTAACAGCTACTACATATTGGTCAGACCATAGCTCATATGCCAGTGGTCCAGCTATTGTCTGTTCCTTCAGGTCTCTAACCCAGTTGTGTGGCTGGGGTGTTAGAAGAGTCAGTTCCTCCGGGGGCAATACAGAAAGCCCAACCTACAATGCTATGACTTAAGGCTTTGTCTTTGCCCTCCAAGCATGAACCAGGACAAGAGGGAGGAGAGGGACAAATGTGCGTGTGGGGGAGACCAGCGCATGCGTGAGGTGAGGGAGTGCTGTGCGCTCTCACAGGTGGGAAATGGGGCAGCAACATAGGGGAAAACCCACATCATGGATAGGGGTGAGGGCCGCCTCTTCCTGGTTTTGCAAGAGGATCAGATTGTGGTGACACTGGCAGACCTAATGATAATCACTGACTGACTCATCTAAGAGATATTTTCTTTCTCCCCTTTTGTGTTCCTCTCAATGAAGAATAAAACTTGTAGAGAAAAACACCCTCCTCCCACTCCATGAAGCCTAAGATAATGGCACTGGAGTGCCCTGGCTTTGCTGATAACCCGAGACACTGTCCTCAGCAGAAGCTGCTGATGTCACACCCCACAGTGACAGCGGCTGCGCAGACTTTAAGTGCCTGCCACAGGAAGCGCTTGCTCCTCCCCCCGCCCCACGTGAAGTGCAGTCTTCACTAGGGCCTGGAAAGTCTCAGTTTCTGACACTGAAGCTGGAGCCTGAGAGAGAAACCGAGAATCTAGACCCTAAGGGCCAGAGTCAGCACCCTGGCGTGAACACACAGCACACATACAACACACACACACACACACGAACACACAAAAAGACATATATATACCACAATGACACATACAGGTAGGTATACAAAGACAGAATCTCTATCTACAGGTGCACCTGACCCTGGGGAGGTGGTCGAAGCACGCAACTCAAATAACTGATGTGTAATAGCTTTGGGACAACTCTCTGTTCTAGCAGGAGTTTTCCAGTGGCTGTTCTTAGCCCCCATGCACTCACTGTCTGGCCACCGAGTCCTTTGCCCCAGCAGGGTTTGCAGCGTCCCTAGCTCATTTTCTTGCATTCTGGCCATGTAGCTCTGCAGAGAGTCTCTGTGATACCTGCTTGACTACAGAACTTGCCACCCACCCCTTCTTAACCTCGGAGCTTCCTCCCTGCCCAGATCAGGAAAGTCCCACAGGGCTTGCCTCATAGTACAAACAGGGAAGTTCAGGGGTTTGGTCCTGACCTTAGTTAAGACAGCAACTTCCCAGAATCCTGCTCTTTCCAGCCAATCACAGTTTTACCTCTGGGTACCTAGGGGGCGCTCTGGGCCAGGAATTGAAAAATCTCAGAAATTCCCTTTACCATTTCTAAGATACAATAGGTGGAGGCTGGAAACTAAAATGAAGGGACCCAGCCAGTTGAGAATGCTGCCTAGGGGTTACTGACCAGGGATGGGAAGGTGAGCTAGCTATGAGTGCAACTCCAAGACCCATCTTCAAAGCTGGAAGGATCCTGTGAAGCATCAGATACAGCTTTCCAGATGCAGAATCAGGGACCAGACTGTTTACAGTCAAAACTAATTAGCAGAAACCCTGTGATAAGAATTGTAGAGCTTGTCTCTGAAGGAGCAACAGTTACCAGTTTCTGTCTGCTTTTTCCACCTTATTATTTCACTAACTGTCAGTGTATCGTACAAGCAGAATGTATTATGCCAGGTGTGCTATTTTATTAGAGACACCAATTAAATATACATTATATTTTATTAGGTGAATGTAGAAACCTATAATATAAAAGGCGCAGTACAAATATGCCCTACTTTAAGAGACCTCAAAATGAAAAAAGCCAAATTAAAAAATACATATTAAAGTGTGTTTGCTTCATTTTAAAACATATAATTTAGTGGGATTTTGTTTTGTACAATAGGAATTTCTCACTACATATTTTAGCACTGAAGCTTTTATGGAAATAAAGGGTAGAACCTCAAAAAAAAGTAATGGGGAATTTATAATTCTAGCATCCTGATAATTTATGAGACAGACAGACACACACACACACACAGAGAGAGAGAGAGAGAGAGAGAGAGAGTTTACTTTTGTTGGGGTGTTGCTATTTTTCTTTTTGGTACCAGGGACTGAACTCCGGACCTTGTGTTGGCCAAGCAGGTGCTTAAGCCACTGATCTGTCTCCCCAGCCTCATTACTGTGTTTATTAAAACAGCAGAACCAGAAAAGATGTGTGGATTAGCAGTGTCAAAGCAGTCCTAATCCTACATTCACCATTTCTGAACCCTTGTGTGAGAGTATTCTAATTTTTGTGAATCTCTGTCTCCTCCTTTAGTAAACAAAGAGCCAGGTGAGCGCTGTGATTCTTCCAAGGATATGAAGCAGAATAGGAGTACAAAATCCAGGCCAGGCCCTTGCCCAACCTGAGCAGGCTCATGGCCCCCTTTATCTCACCTGCAGTTTCTCTGAGGATGTAAGACATGTACCCTCCATCACGCAGCCCTACTGGAAAGCTAAATGAAATAGGCAAAGGTGCCTCAACGTCATCTGCCTGCTGAGGGTATTCAGCAACTGCAACTTTAGCTCTGCCTCCAACGTCAGCATTCTACAGTCCATGGCTAGACCAATATCATAAAGAATTCACAGCCTCCGTCTGCCTTGAGGGTCCTCTTGGGAACAAGCGGTGAGGGACGTGCCTGTCCTTCTGCAGAGTGCTTGCTGCCCTCTCCACGGAGGTGGACAGGCCTGCATTCGCTTTCCACCACAGTTGGCAACATCCAGAAACACAGTTCTGACCCGCTGCAGTTCGGTTTTATTTTATCTTTACTGTTTTGTTTTGTTCACTTGCTCTTTACTTAAGATTTCATATCTCTGCGACTCCCTTTTCCACCTGCCTCTCCCTTCACCATGCTATTGATTCTCCCTTGCATTGCTTCCCTCATCTCCTCTCCCCCGCAACCAGCTAACTCTTCAGGGCTCAGCTTTCCTCCAGGAAATGCTCTGACCCTTCACCACTCTTGCTATTTATTTTCACAGCACCCTCTGCTCTCCTTTCCAGCACTTAGCACAATCACATTTATGCAATCTATCGGTCCTGTGAGTCTGCCTCCCTCACCGGCCTGCAAGAAAGGTCTCTTCTGTCCACCAATCTATCCTCAGCACTTGCACTTAGCACATCCCAGGGGCTCCATACGTGTGTGTTGACTGAATGAGTTAGTGAATGAAAGCTGGATCCCTCGGAGGCTGCTGCCACGTACATGAGCTGACAGGACACTGGCAGCACGTCTCTTCTCTTTATTTCATCTTTAGCTCTGCAGAACTTCTCCATGGTTTCTCCTACCCTCTTTAAAACCAAAATTGCTTTACTGGCAACATGGAAAATTCAACCAAACAATCCTGAAAGAGGTAATTCTAGAGAAATTTAATTTTGCTCAAATCATGGCTTACGCACACATCACCCATACCCTCTGTATCCTCTACTAGGGCATTTGAATCTCCCTTGGAGTAATGCCTGGCATTGAGACAAATGGGACTCCTAGATCTTACCGATGACAGATCCATTTCAAATTCCATTTTGACAATTTTCTCCAGATGAAATGAGGCATGTTCAGGGCAGTATGGCCACAGATGACAATTTTTTCTAGAACAACAATTTAATGCTAAAGATCCCAGGTTCACCATCTGGGCATCTCTCCTTTGCCTCTGGGCTTTGTGGCTCTCACTGGGCCCTCGTTAATTAAAGGAGCAGGTGAGCAGGCAAGAGCCCTTTCAGAGCAAGGTTTATGTCTAAGTGGAGTTGACCTCCCTCCAGATGACATCTGCCCACAGGGCGCTAGAGCCCTGGAAGAGAGGCTGAGGAGGACGCATAAAGAGGGCAGAAGAGGGGGTTGCTTCTGGGCTGCGCTCACCCTCACACTGGTAGTCCTGCTTTTCTCTTTGTGTTTCCCTCCTGAATAGTCCAGCAGCATGAAGTCTTTCCTGCTGAATAGTAGGTAGCTGGCCTTTCCTAGTCAGGTCTGACTAAGAATCAGGCTGAACAACCACAGGCAGCTAAGCAGGGAATATTTTCCAAAACAATGTTCTGTAGCACTGCTGTGTCTGGGTCCACCCTTGGGCTTCCTGACAATACAGCTTTGTTCTCCTTTCTTCCTGATACCTGAAGCAGCCTGTGGTGATTGTGCTGAGCTCCCAGAGTGCCCCCTTCCCAAACTCCCAGGGGTGCATTGTCATTATGAAGGAAACAATAGCCCGAGCTCCTTATGTGCAGGGCTTACACCCAAGGAGACTGTTTAATTTCCCTGTTTCCATGAATAGTCTTCCCGATGAATAGCTTCAAAATGCCAGAACTTCTTCTTTTTTCTTTTAATAGGCTACCAGGGTTTCTCCACATCAGACTGAATAGTGCTCCTTTGAGCAGTTCAGACCTGCTTGAGGTATGAGTAACTCAAAAATTTGGCAAGGGACATTTTGGAAGGAGATTTTGTGGCAGGAGGGCAGACCCAGGAATGGAGGGGCCTGGTCTCATACTTCCCGAAGTGCCACACATGCTCAGCCCAGGGAAAGAGCTGGCAGCTGTGAGGCAAAGCCACAGCAGCCAGTTTTCAGAAGCTGGAATGGATGTCAACAGCATGATTTGATGCCAGGTGACAAAGGCTAACTGATGGTAGGCAGGACTAACTTTCTGCCTGCTTCCTTACTGTGGCATTTGGGGCATACTGAATGCTTCTGAGACTGTAAAATAGCCTCAGTGTATAGTTTTGGGACATGAGTGCTATAATTGAGGGCACTGGCAATAAGCCTGTTGGGGACCCTCAAGTGCCTTCTTAAGCAATAAACATCTATAAGGATGCCATGGCAGAAGGGGAAGCCCATAGCAGATGCCATGTGGGATCACATGAGCTCATAAAAGGTCCCCTGGGATCTCTTGAAAATAAATAAAGGAGAGACCTCTGAGAGGGACATGGAACTCCAGAGCCCGAGCAGCAGCCGTTACCACTGTTACTCTGACCCTCTTTGGACTCAAGTCAGCTGTTGTGAAGAGAAGGCATAGTTACAATAAATTTAAAATAAAAATTAGTGCTGATCTTAGAGACTGTCTGAAAAAAAAAACTCCCTATGTATGACAGTAATAAGGCCTAGACAGATTTGGCTACTCACCCATTCCATAGACATTTAACAGTGTAGCTATAGTAGGACAGAATTTCCCAAGGCCCAGCCCTTGACACTTGAGCCCCTGTCATTCTCTTGAACTAGATGGAGGGCACTGAGAGCTCCTGCTGCCTCTGGGAAAGAAGCCCATGATGCTTTGAGTGAAATGGAAGCTGTGCTGGAGACTGTGGGTGGGGAAAGCCTTGGGGAAGAGCCTGCCGGATGGAACTCTGCTGGCCTCAGCGTCAACTATGGCTCCGTCAGGTCAGAAAGGAAAAGGCATCGTCTCCCGGGAATGCCACTAGCCCAGTTCTGGGGCACCCAGCCTGTCCTCTAGGCCAGAATTTCCCAGATGCTTGACCCTACTTAATACACTAAGTAGGGTCTATTAGGAACATGGACATTAAAAAAAGACTATTTTAACTGTGTTGGGTTTTTTTGTTTGTTTTTTTAATTTCTTCAAAACAAAATTCTCTCCAGAGTAAAGAGTTCATTCACTCTTGATTTCACATGAGCAGATCTGAAGCTCTGTGCTATTACTGCATTGTTTCAGGTTTCCTCATGAAAGCTGGCCGTCACTCAGCCTTCCTGAGGTGAAGCAGCTCCCCATTTTTATCTATTTGCTCTTAAGAATCTGCAGCCAAGATAATCTCTTATTAGAAAATGTTCCAGAAGTGGAAAGGGTACACTCCTCCAAATCCCACACTATTCATTTCAGCTATTTACCCTTATTACATTGCTAAATTTAGTCTACCTTGGGAGCACTTGGGAAATGTCTCCTGACTTAACAAAGATTGCTTTGCCGCGTAGCTTACCATTCAAATTGGAAAACGCGCACATACCTTCAGCGGTTCTTTCTTCCCTCATCCTGTATCCTTCTATACTTGAGCTCTTCACCTCATTTGCAATAGTAGAATGAGAGCTTGTTTCAGTTGTTTCCACTGACTTCCTCCCTCTCTTCGTGCTTTTCTCGAAAGCCTTCACCTGCAAAGCCAGATCATCTGCCACAGAGGTCATGCCGGCCCTGTGGCAGCACGCTCTTCAGGACTGTAATCTCTGCAATGAACCAGGGATTTGGGGAAAGAATCAGCCTTTACAAAGTTTCTGCTTGAACTCCGTCCATCCCCACCCAGGGCAGCCTGGATACCCTGCTCAGAGATAAAGCTGTCTTTTGGATCTACCTGTACATATACATTCCTAAACTCCTACCAAGTTTTCTGTTAAAATAGTAAACATAGCCAAGCATGGTGGCACACGCCTATAATCCCAGCACTCGGGAGGCTGAGGCAGAAGGATTGTTTTGAGTTAGAGACCAGCCTGAGCTGCAAAGTAAGCTCAAGGCCAGCCTGAATTGTACAGTGAGATCCTGTCTCAAAAAGACAAAAATAAATAAATATTTTTAAAAAATAAAATAGTAAACATGAGGTTAGGTGTGGTGGTGCACACTTACAGTCCCAGGACTCAGGAGGCTGAGGCAGGATTCCCATGAATTGGAGGCCAGCCAGGGCTCCATGGGGAACTCAAGGACAGCCTAGACTGCATAGTGAGATCTTGTGTCAAAAAAAGAAAAATATATGATTTCTCTTCCTGAAGCCCATATAAGAAAGTTCTCTATAATAGGAGAGCAAAAACACTCTTTTCTTACCACCAGCCACTTTGTTATCCTGAAAGAGATGCCCAGAGGGAGTCAGAAGAAAGATGTAGGGCTGGCCAGACAGCTCAGCAGTCTAAAGCGCCTGCTTAGGCAGACGCAGGGACCAGGGTTCGATCCTCAGCAAGCCGTGCCAGCCCCACCCCGGAGACACACTGAGACAGCAAATGAGACTAAACATGGTGGTGTGCGCCTGTAACCCAGCGCCTGGAAGGCCAAAAACAGGAAGATCACTATGAGTCTGATCTATGTAGTGAGACCCTGTACTAAACGCACAAAAAAGAAGATGTGGAGTCAGAATAAAAAAGAATGCAGAACTCTGGGTCACATCTACATGAAAGACAGTGAATTGAGGGGAGAATGAATGATATCTAAATGTGGAAAAGACAGGTAGAGAAATCAAAAATGTTTTTAGATAGGAAAAAAAAAAAAAAGATGACAACCCAATGCAAAGAGCAAACTATGAGCCTAGGAATTAACCACCAATATCTTCTTTGTCTTGACCTTTTGTGTGGTTTACATCATTTGGTGCCTCGTCTTTAAAGTAAGGAAATGATAGTTACGTTTTATTTACAAAAGAAAAAATCTCCTTGGAAGTTTGATAGTTCTTGGTTTTTATTTGTACTGTTGTGCATTTCAACTGAGAAGTCTGAAATTTGACTACTGAATAACTCCAGGAGGTTGATATTTTTAAAAATTGACCCATAAGAACCGTACAAAGTTATGGGATGCAGTGTGGTAATTCCATGTGTATAGAATGCATAAGGACAGAATCAGGGTAATTAGCACTTAGGTCTCCTCAAGTATTTATTATTTGTATTGGAAACCTTGAGCTCTTCCAGTTCTTTTGATATATGTGTATATATATATATATGTTAAATTGTTTCAAAATGTAAAATATATATATATATATATATATATATATATATCTTGGTTTAGTTTTTTAAGCTCATTTGTTCATCTCCCCCTTCGCCTACAACTTCCAAAAAGTGAAGACTCTTTATCTTCCAACCAACATGGAATTGCAGCTGCCTGTTCTGAAATCCAGGGTACCCGAATGTGCTATTTTAATGCTTTACTACTACACCTGCCTCCCCCAAATAGAGTGGAAATTCCTCCAGTGCCAACATAACATCATCTCTCCTCACAGCCCGAGACCTAGAACAGCCCCTGGCATTTACTAAGCAGTAAAATATTTGTTAAAGGGATAAATAAATGCCTAAGTGTTCCATCCGTTACTTAATTGTACTTCCTCAGAAGACTTGTGAGTTAGACTAAAACCTTAAGCAAAACAATAGTGAGTAATGAAAATCGTGTCTGAGTAAATGCCATGTTTAATGCATTATTTTTAAAATCCTACAGCAAAATACATCTCTAAGTTAAATTTAAACCTTTGGATTTCTAGTTTATAACTTCTCAGAACTACCCAAGGCTAGAAAGTGCAGGATCATGGGTAGCATCTGGCAAAGGGCTTCTTTCTGTGTCATCTCATGGTGGGAGGCCGAGAGGGATGAAGGAGGATGGACTTTGTCCTTTTATAAGGAAGCCACTGCCCTAGTCACGGCATGAGCACATCCATGCAGGTGGTGCCCTGGTGGCCCAGGTGCCTTTCGTTCACACTCACCTCCCAACACCACCACACTGAGGTTCAGGTTTTCTACATGTGAATTTTGAGAGGCGTATCTGAAATGTAGCACCGAGAACCAGCAAACATCTGCCCTCATTGTCTAGTCTTGCCTTCCTGTACTTGCCCCTGTGACCAGTGCTGTTATTCCACCATATTTTTAATGAGTGGGAGCCACCCAGATGATGCTGGGGGGAGAACTTATCTGAAGAATGCCCATGCCTGACAATGCTGTGAATGAACTAACTGAAAAGAAGCCCCCAGGAAAGAAAATCCAGTAAAGTTTGTGTGGAACATGTGGAACATCCCTCAGATGCGAGCTGAGTAGGCCAGAGGCCCAGCGCTGTGCTCCAATCAATTGTATTTTTCATGCCACATAAGTGCCCTTCCTGCTTTCTCCCTCTTCTCCTCAAGTAGGGACCAATAGTCCATGTTCTTACCTGACTCAGGGCCAGAGGTCTGGTCTACAGCATCAGTGCTCTGTCACTCATATCATCATCTCCATCAGTCCTCCCTCTCAGTAGCACGCACAAGCCTAGCGCCTTCATAACCCACAAGGGTTTTCACATTCACTGTCTCACAGCTGCCCTCTGTCTCTAGGTCTGTTATTGTGATCATCATGTACCGAATTCACTGGATTTACCTTGGGCCTTGACATGAACATTTTAAAATAAGAGTATAACGGTGATCAGAAAAATACTATTGATATAACCTATAAGAGATGTCTCTTTAAATAGCTTTTTATTCAAGAGGCAATTTGCTAAGACTACCTTTTGGGCACTTCTGCTAGTTGCTTTCTAATGAAATAAGAATGTAGAAGGGGAACAAGAAATGGAATAAAAGGGGAAGGAAGGGATAAGAGGACATAAAAGAATCAAGATGCATCATGTACATGTACCAACTCCCCTCCAATGAATGCAATTATTATACATTACAAATATGTACCAATAAAAAATAAAAATTAAAAGTGGAATAAGGATGCTGACCAAAATAAAGATAAGAACATTAGGAACAAGGACTGCAATGAGGAAAGAGTAATTTCCCAAATTCTCCTTTCATGAAACAAGACTGTGATCCACTGGATCAAATCATATGTCAAAAGAAAGCATACAAATATAATAATCCTTGTAAAGCATTTTATGTAACATATTCTCATAGCTATTTTTCAGGTTATTAAAACAATTATTTAAAGTTGAAAAAGACTCTCCTAAAAATCATTCATTAACTCAGTGATGTCAGAAATAGCACAAAAACCTAAGTCATGTGGCTCCTGGGCTTGTATGACACTACGGCTGTCAACACTCCGTTGTGTCCTAGCAACCTTCTTTGAGGGCAAAAGTGCAACAGCAGGCTTTTCTTTTCCTTTGATTGGCATGCCCAATAGGGAGTTTTCTCTCACAGAACCCAAAACGAGGAAATGGTAAAACACTAACCTGTCTGTATAGTCCAATTATTAACAAACAATTCAACATCAATGCTTGAAATCTGAATTTTTATATGATACAGTATTTTGAATGGTTGGTGGAGTCTATGATAATAGAGATTGATGGGCTGCCGTGGAATAAGTCAGTTTTGCTGGTTTCTGTAGAGTTCTTTCTGACGGCTCTTGTATGCCTGTAGGGGGAAGAACCATCAGGTAGTAAGTCAAGGTCTAGTTCAATGGCTCCCTATCTAGGCTATACACTAAATTGCCCAGGATTTCTTTCAAAAATATAGATGTTTAGCCACCTTTCACAGCACAATTAAATTAAATCCCATGGAATAGAGCTCAAGTATTTGTGTTTCTAAAATCTTCCCAAGTATGTATGTCTTATATACAAAACCAGAAGTACTAGCCTTACATTATCACTGTTAATATTATTACTACGGTTGATGTCATTCCTGCATGCTTATGTGAGAATTTTGTAAGAATTTTATAATCTATTTTAATTTATAAAACTACTTGTCAACTATATCTTAATACAACTAATTTTTAATTAAAAATAAAAAATAGATTCTTTTATTTTTAATTTAATTCTCTTTATTTATTTATCTTTAATTCAATTCAAAATCAATTCTCTGGGTCATCTGGATCTCTTTTCATTATCCTGTCCTTGGGGATTACTGATTTTGAAGGAGCTACATAATCAGAAAAGGAAGAGATCATGATTTTCTTGATCCATCTTTCTATGACAAAGAAGTGGCATTTCCTATTTAATAAGTTTATTTGAAGATCACAGTGCCGTTTGTCATTCTTTCCTAATCTAAGTATGAATTGAATTGCTATTTGAAGTATTTAAATTGTATTACCAATCAAGTGGTTAACTGAGTAAACTTCTCTGGGGATGGGGAGATGAGTCAGTGGAATAAGCACTTCCCTAGCAAGTACAAGGGCCTGAGTTCAATTCCTGGTTCTGCCAAAAAAAAAGAGAGAAAACTTCTCCTTGTCTGCCTCAACACTTGGGCATTAGTAAATGCAAGCTTAAACAGATTTTTCCATGTGCCAACGTGTGTTTACAATAGATTTGTGTTATTCTTAGCTAATCTGGGAACAGAAAATCACATGGCCTATTCTGGGCTTTACAGAAGGCTGTACCAGGCAGAGCCCTAACCCAGGGCTGGGGTAGAGTTTCAGAGCAATGTGGTTTTGGCATGTTCTCTGTGTGGACTCTGGACGCACTGCATCCTGGACCATCAAGTCCCTAAAAGAACACAATAGGCTTCCCAAGCCTCTCAGGGGCCTGACAGGGTCCCAGCAAGGAACCAGATCTGTCTCAGGGCAAAGCAATGCTGGCATACTGAGCTGAACTTATTCTTTACAAAGTGAAATCCCAGACTTCTGACTTAAAGACTGGGTTAGACATAAAGGATCCTTCCTTGGAGAATTAAACTTTAGGATATAAATCCCTATATATTCTGATCCAGACTTCCCTTGCCACACAAAGCAGATGGCCCCAAACATGTTTCAAAGTACACACTCTGGAAGGACTTTCTCTGGCCCCCATCAGTCAGGGTCAGGCCTAAGAGGGACTGTAATAAAGCTCTCCCCAGTATCCCGTCTGCACACAAGTGCTAAGCCTACCCACCCATAAAGCAAATGTGGGCCTCTTGATTCCCTCTATAGCTGGTTGTAGAATTGGGGACAAGTGAAGGAAGGATGCTATGTGACAGTGTATGCCACAGGGGGCTAAGCTTTGCTTTATTGTGCTATGCAGGGCTTGTGTCTTCTCCTCATGCCTATGTACCCCCTACTTCCACTGCATCACAAATTTTGTGTGTGTGTGTATATGTGTGTGTGTGTGTGTGTGTGTGTTGTTGTTGTTGTTGTTGTTTTATATTTTAGGGTAAGGGCTACAGGGTGATCAAGGTCTCACTACTAGATCAGACTTGTACTGATCCACCTGTTTACAGCCTCCCAAGAGCTGGGATTATAGGCACGCCATGCCCAGTGTCATTTGCTGTCTCAGCACACTCCAGGGGTGGGGCCAGCACAGCAGGCCTGGAGATCAAACCCCTGGCCCCTGTGTCTGCTGTGACAGCCTCTTGGTGCCATGTGGTCAGGTATTGCCTCAGAGTACTTCTATTCCCAGAGGCCATGCAATCCATCGGAAAACTGTATGGCCTTGATCTGCACTGCACAGAAAAATGGTCAAAACTGGGTCAATTTTATCCAGTAGCATCACCACAAGGATCAGATGGGGTAACCAGGTGAACATATTTTATGTCATTATTATTAAAGAAAATATTGTTCTGTGGATATTATTTAAAAATGTATTGCCCATGACCAAAGATTTAAAACTGTTTATTGTATTCTGGTCTTTTAAAAATGTTGGAGTTATGGGTAAGAGGATTTGTACTTTAAACAAAAGATCAAGATTTCTGCAATCCTGGCACTTGGGAGGCTGAGGGAAGATGACTACAGTTTCATGTCCCATTTAGGCACTCATGAAGACCCTGTCCCCAGTAAAAGCACTGGGCTGTAGCTCAATGGGAAAGCCACCATTCAATCTCTTGTGTCATCCCCAAAACCAGCAACTTTCACCAATAGCCCTGGTAAATATAGACACTGATTCTAAAATATCTTTCTGACCAGTTTGAAAGAGACCTAGATGGCAAAATTTCTTGATCATTTTTATACTTTTGTTAATGGCATATTTAGCATCTTCCTAGGAAACATAATGATGAAAGCCTTGAATCTTCCAACAGAAGTTGAGTACCTCCTCTTATTCTAAATGTATGGCTCTTACCCAAGCATTAGAAAAGGGTTTCAAAAATATAGATATAAGTATATTATCCAAACTGACATCTATGACAGAAATGTCATCCATTAGTGCCTTACCATAGACTGAACAAGAGGGCACAAGATGGATCAAATCACCATGCCCAACTGTGGGGGTGGTGAGCAAGAGGACAGAGCTCATTTAATATCTAAACTTGATCAAGACAAATTAATGTGTTATTTAATATTTTCTGTCCAAGCTATCAGCAATGTAGGGACCCTCTCACCATTCCCATTAGCAGACAAGGAACCTTATCAGCGTCCCCATGATGTGAATCCGATAAGAATCCGTAACTAATACAATAGTATTGGTATCCCATTCGCAGTCTCCTGCCTGGCAAGCCAGGATCTCCTAAACTCCCCTGCTCTGCTCTTCCAGTCTGCGGCCTAGGCTGGAGTTCTGCTTCAGGCGAGAGAAGTGCTGAAGTGGTTTCCAAATCCAAGGCTCAGGTGAATGATAGTTTGTCTAGGGTCTGTCTCTCATCTCTGACTCTATTTTGACTTGCCCCTCATTCTTCCTCCAAGTCTTACCTGATGAAGGCATCAGGGCTCACTAGGAGCTATTCCTGGCCTGGTGCTTTGGTGTATGTAAGAAAGAGCCAAACTATCATACGTTTCAGCCCTCTGAATGTGCAAGATGATCAGAGGGAGCAGAAAAAAAAGACAAAGACTGTAGCCAGGCATGGGGGCGGGAGAGCTAGAAGGGTCAAAGCACTGGACCTGCATGTGGTCTGTCTGCACTGACTTCCCCATCTGGGAAGCCCAGTCGTGGTTCAGAGTTAAGCTGTCTCTATCAGGAAACATTTGCTAGGACAGCAGAAGAAATCTCTTGTGTCACCTGCTGTCTCCTCACTATTATTCCTCTGACCTTCTTTCCTTCCTCTTCTCTTTCTTTTTCCTTCTTAATAAGGGATGAAACTTTCTGATGGTTTTGTGTATCTTCATCCTGAAGACCATATTTCCATGTGCCAAGATAGCTAAATTGTCCAGAAATGCAAGCCACAATCCCAGGGCCCCATCCTGAGGTTTCCAGAGATTTAAGTCCAGTGTGTGCCCCCGACTGATCCCCCTTCCCCTCAATCCTCCCTCTTCTCTCGACACTTTACAAGGTCTCAGAGAGCCTTACCATGAGCCAGCACAGCACTGCACTGGCAGAGGAAACTGCTTGCCTGCCCTTCGTTGCCAGTGGTAACTGCTGGCTCCCTGGGGACTTCTTCACACAGTTACAGTAAGAAGTAGCTCTACATGCACCAGTGTAGCCGCAAGCTGCGGCTGGAGTCCCTACAGCTGTGCCCTGTGGTCGTTGTGGCCCTAACCGACAAACCTCGAACAGTTGGAAACTGGGCTGTGTTCCGATAGCCTCCCCGGTAGCTGGGATTTTTTCCTGAACCCCGTGAGTCTGCAAAAAGTGGGCTGGCGAGTGTTCAAGAACAGGCCATCTCATGAGATTTCCTGTACTTCCTGCTGCTGCTGTCACTGCTGCTCAGACCACATTGTCCTCCAGAAAAGTCATTCTCATGAGAGATCAGCAATTCTGCTGCCAGTTGAGCCAGAGGCCAGATATGAGGAGCATGAAAAGTAAAATAAAAAGGAAAATATATGCCTTCCAGTTTTTAGATTTTGTTTTGCTTTGCTTTACTGTTTTGTTTTTCCTTCAATGGTAGAAATTAGAGAATGAGATGGAAGGGAAGAGACAGCTATTAGACTCATGTAAAGTTAGCAAAATGGACTCTCAGCACATTGGAAGTGACCCTGCTGCTATGGAATTACCCCCATAAATGTACAGTGGCAGGAGTACTGCCCCAGTCAGAGACAGTGCCCACCTTGTCTCTTTGTACTAACCTGCTCCCTTCAGCATGAAATCCCTGTACAGTTCATGAAACATGGTTTTCTTGATTTCAAGAGAGACTCACCAGTGCCAGGACAGCAGGGAAATGGACAGCCTTGTGGTTGTCACCAATAGATGACTGTCCTAAAGGAAACAGAAGTTTGCAATATTTCATTGTGTATCTAGAAAAGTGCACTCAGTGAGGATTTATGGACAACACGAGTGGAGGGCAGTTTTGGTAGAGGTTAATATCAAATGTAAAGAAATATAGATATTTTATTTTATTTTTAATCTTTTTATTTCTTTATCTATTTCATATAGGGTCTCACTATGCATTCATAATGATCCTCCTGTTTCAGCCTCCCCAGCCCTGGGATTATAGGCGTGCACCACCATACCCAGTTTTGGTGGCCGGGTTGGTGGCACACCTGGGGTTCCAGGGCTAGCACAGCTTGCAACACAGGGAATCGAACGCAAGTTCTTGCTCTTGCCAGGAACACACTAGATAGCTTAGCTATCTTCCCAGCCAGAAATATAGATATATTTTAAAGCAAAAAATATTCCTGTATGAGATAATCAATGAATGAATCAGTCTGTCCCAATCACATACTCATGCTAAGTGCTTTCCATTTTTCTTTTTAAAATGGACAAAGAAGCTGGATGTGGTGAAACACCCTCTAATTCCTGCACCTCTAGTGATTCAGACAGGAGGGTGGTGTGAGGCCACCTGGGCAACTTTGTAAGACTCAAATCTTGAAATATAAGTAAAAGGCTCAGGGGGGTGGGAAGGTGGCTCAGTGGAATTAACACTTCCCTGGCAAGTGCAAGGGCCTGAGTTCAATCCCAGGTTCCGTCATGCACAGGGGCCAGGGGCATGAGTGGCCATGACTACAGGACAAGTTCCCTTGTCTCTAGATCTTTTTCTCAAAGCCTTCCATTCTTGTCAACCCACGGCTGGAGAGGACTGGAATGCCATAGTCAGCCTGAGGTAGCTGCCCCAGTGGAATGGCCTGTGGGCCAAGAGCCTATGAAAAACACAGTGGTTCTGGGATGTATAGAGTTCTTCCAAATAGCTGTTTAGGGAATGCCTGAAATTTCCTGTTTTAATTTACCTGTGGCCTGTGAGATATGAAATATGGACTATATCTTCCCATTTTATTTGGCCCACCTTATACCTTTTGTGATGGGCTTGTGTATACAATCTTGGTGGCATTCCCCCATTTTCTTCCTAGAAAGTGACCCCTGAATTACCATAGGAGAGTTAATAATACCCTTCAAGGTGTCATAAGCTATCTGTTGAACATCTGTTCTACACAAGACTTCCTTTAACAATTACAAGGAACAGGAAATTATATATGTGCCTTATAAAGGAGATAAATGATAAGAAAATATAGCAAAACAATAACTAATGGAAAGCAAAATATAAAATACCACTAAGGCAAAAGTAAGGTACTGTGGAAGTCCAGGGAAATGAACATAGAATCCACCAGAGGGAGTGAAAGATGAGAACATATGTTCCATGAAGGCTGCAGAAGTTTAAATAATAGAGATAGGACTGGCAAGATAGCTCAGCAGACTAAGCACCTGCTTAGGCAGATGCAGGGGCTGGGATTCGATTCCCAGCATGCTGCGCCAGCCCCCCGCCCCCCACCATGGGGCATGCTGAGACAGCATTTAAGACTAGGCGTGGTGGTGCACGGCTGCAATCCCAGCACTTGGGAGGCTGAAAACAGGAGAATCACGAGTCTGATCTGTGTAATGAAACCCTGTAGACTCTGTACTAAATACAAAAAAAAAAAAAGGTCACTCAAGTTAGCCTGGAGTTTACCATTATCCCTGATAGCAGAGATTAGAGGAATGTGCCACCATGCCATGCTACGTTTTATGAAAATAGCAAGGATGACATTTTACCTGAAGTACGCAAGCATATATAGAAGAGTGATGATGGATAAGACTAGAAAAATCCCTTGGATTACTAAGAAGAACCATCAGTGTTGACAGAACAGAATGAAATCAGAGGAGCTGGAGCTTAACTTGGTCCACACAGTAAGTCACAGAAGGCTTCTTGGTAAAGGGCTCTTAGAGGAAGAAGTCATCTGTGAGAGAGTTGAATTGGGGTAGAGAAAATAATTAGCCATCTAGAGCAATAGGTACGGAGACGAGTACAGAGGACACTGGCTGTGGGAGTGTCTGCAGCTAGAAAGCAAGATGGCAGGAGGACTGAGAGCTGAGGGAGCTCGGCCAGCAGAAGGGTCCAGGGGAAGAGCACAGTGTGTGCTCAGAGAACCAGAGCTGATGCCCAGGAGGATGGTGGGGGCCCACACACAGGCCAGGGGTGAGGGGGCGGAGGAGACAATGCTCAGAGCCAAGTGTGCTTCCTTGTTCTGCTCAGCCCTTTCAGGGTGCCCACTGGGGGCCAGTGGTTTTGGAGTTCCAGATGCTCTGCATAAGAAGCTCGGGTGCTTCGTTGTCCTCTTGACCACAGGCTTCAAGAAATTACCTATCTGGTTTCTCACATATTTGATTGTATCTTCTGGTTCTTTAATCTTCCGTAGAGAAAACCATAGACAAGTAAGTTTTCTAGTTCCTTTGCCAAATGTTCTCAGTTATGTGGGTTCTTTAGTTCAAGAAGTAAAAGTACACTCAACTTACATGGAATAAAGGGACCAAACCATTCTGAATTATAAATTGCAGATTTACATTGAAGAAAATATAAGGACAACTGATGGATACAAAGTGAACACAAATGAATACAAAGTGAATATAAATGGATACAAATTTTCCAGGCTTGCTTACCTATATGATAATACTGGGCTTACTGTGGTCTATCTCAAAGGTAAAATGGTTTTTTATTACTGTCAATCCCTGTTATTTACAGCTACTGTGTTTAGAAATTTCCTATCTAGCCGGGCGTGGTGGCGCAGGCCTGTAATCCCAGCACTCGGGAGGCTGAGGCAGGAGGATTGTTGTGAGTTCGAGACCAGCCTGAGCCACAAAATGAGCTTAAGGCCAGCCTGAACTGAAAAGTGAGACCCTGCCTCAAAAGGACAAAAAAAAGAAAGAAAGAAAGAAATTTCCTACTTATCAAAATTTACTTGTAACCCCGAACCAATACTTAAAAACACTTTCCCAGTCATTCATATAAATGTGCAGATTTAGAATTTGAACTGCTGTGTGTGCACATTTTGATCTAAGGAAAAACACGAAACACTCTGCCTTCTTGTTTCAGGTCTTATGCTATAAACTAATGTCACTTATCAATGTATTAATGCCCTAGTTTTCGTATTTTGTGCTTGTTGGTAATTTTTCCATTTCAATGCCCTCTCCCCAGCATGGTGCCAAAATGCTGCCCAGTAGTCTTAAGAATGAATTATAGGAGGCCCAAGGAGATGACTCAGTAGAATAAGCGCTTCCCTGGCAAGCACAAGGGCCTGAGTTCAATCCCCAGTTCTGCCTCTCACCCCCCAAAAAAATGAATTATAAGGCTGGGGAGATAGCCCAGGGGTCTAAGCCCTGCCTGGCAAACATAAGGACCTGAGTTCAATCCCTGTACCACATGCAGTACGTGGCCCAAGTCCGGGGTGTGCAGGGCTGGTCACTGAAACTGGGCATGGTGGTGGATGCCTGAAATCCCTGCTGAGGGAAGCTGAGACAGGAAATCACTACAAGTCCAAGCTGAGTAGTGAGACCCCATACCAAGTAAAATAAAGATTTTTTTTAAAGAATGAATTAGATGCTGTTGCCTATGAGTTTACTGAATCAAAAATGTATATGAAAACAAAATGTCTATGAACAGAAGTATTTGAAATTTGATGAAAGTGTTGTGACCAGAGGCTCACAGGCACCGAACTCTATATTTCTCTTGGAACAGTGCTTCATTATTCATCAGTTCAGTGTTTTGGGGAACACAATAGGACACAGTTACTATGAATAATGAGTATGGACAGTAATCTCTGCCAAAACGATAGCCATATACAAAAGCCCAAGGAGAAGAAAGTCATAGCTTTCAATTCATCAAGCTGAAGCCACTTCAGACTGTCCTGACCTGCAGGCCCTGTGAGAGAGACTGTTACTGCCCCTGTCCCCACCACCGTTGTATGCATATGTACTCATTGTAATGTATTTAGGTATACACCTTCTTACCCCAAAAAAGTTATGAATTGACTTACCAAAAAGATGACATAAACCAGAACTATATAAAATAAGCAGTGGTGGAGATTTTTTAAACATGATCCAAAGTTGAGCACAAGCTTGCAGGATAGTGGAGCGAGTTGGTAGGCACAGGCCCACGCACAGGAACAGTGGTGTGTGACGAGTACCCCACAGCCTGGCTGGCTGACACCTCGCACGTTATTTCTCAGTTTAGAGGCTGAAAAATCTATACCATGGTACAATAGATCTGATGGCTAGGGACACTTAATTCCGGATGTCACCATCTTTTCCTTGCATCCTCATAGGGCAGAGAGCGAGGAGAAGGAGCGCAGGCTCCCACGTGTGACGCTGGACCCTGGGCAGGACACAGACATTCCGACTTTGACGTGCAGGGTCCTAGGCACTCACCAAAGGTGGGTCACAATCTGGCCCTAACATGCGGAGGAAGGAAAACCACAGTTCACAAGGTTAACGAGATGAAGGACAACTGTCCCTGCTGAGCAGCCTGGATATAATTGTACATCCCGGCAACTTCCGCCTGCACCCAGAATCCCTTGGGTCCTTGCTGGCCCCAGAAACCTCCTCAGGGTGTGCCCCAGCCCCTCGCCAGCACCTCAGCCACACTGGTCTCCTTTGTTTCCTTCACACGTGCCCAGCTCTAAAGACCTGGAGGTCTTTCCACCATGATTTATTTTTTTTTTTTTCTTCAGAAATTTTTCTCAGGCCTTTGCCTAATTTATTTTCATCGTTAAGATCTCTGCTCTAAGTTCCATCATTAAAGTTCTTTCTGGCTTCTCAATTTAAAGCACCCTAACTCCAAAATATTGCTTCACACATATGAAATATATATTTTTAATGTGTTTAGTACAGGGTTTACAGGGTCTTATTACACAGAACAGACTTGTAGTGATTCTCCTGTTCTCAGCCTCCCAAGCACTGGGATTAAAGGTGCATGCCAGCACACCCAGGCTATATATGAAATATTTTAATTAATTTACATGATAGTTTGTTCATTGTGTATTTCTTCCATTGTATAAAACCCACGAGCCCAGGATCTTGGTCTGTATATCCTGGAACAGTATCTGGAATGTATTAGGAGCTTTAATAGCTATGCATCTAATAACTAAATAAAACTTGATACTGAGTCCCCATAAAAGGGACAGAGAGATGCCAGGTGTGGTGGCACATGCCTGTAATCCCAGCACTTGGGAGGCTGAGGCAGGAGGATTGTTGTGAGTTCGAGACCAGCTTGAGCTACAAAGTGAGCTTAAGGCCATCCTGAACTGCATAGTGAGACCCTGTCTCAAAAAGACATAAAAAAAAAAAAAAAAAAAAAAAAAAAAAAAAAAAAAAAAAAAAAAAAAAAAAAAAAAAAAAAAAAAAAAAAAAAAAAAAAAAAAAAAAAAAAAAAAAAAAAAAAAAAAAAAGGGACAGAGAGCTATTCAATGGCTGTATCCTTAGTGGCATTCTTACAGAAGACACAGCAAAAATCCTCAAAGAATCTAAACAAGCCTCGGATCAACTCAGTGCCAAAGAGAGCAGCAACCCACCAGGCAGGGCTCTCTCTGCTAATCAGGTCAGTGTCTCTCTACCTGCAAAAGTGAGATCCTGTCAGAAAACTGAGCCATCAATTCCCACAGTACACTCAGAACTAAACTATAGCTTGTGATTGTCGCACACATATGTTCTCTCTTTTGCTTAACAACTTTAACTTCGCTCTTCACCCAAAAGGAAGACTTCATAATTGTTAGTCTGGCAAAGATTATTGCTATTCTGTGTTTTCAACTTCATTCCAGGTATAAGACACAAATATGTGCATGTGCACATGTGTACATGCACACACACACACACACACACACACACACACATTCAATTTTTAATAGTTTCAATGGCTTCTCATCACTTAATGAGCGTAAGAACAAAAACTCCTTACTATGCTCTATCCAACCGGCTCCCCTTCCTGTTGTCTGCTTGCTTTCATCTGCTAACTTCCTTCTCCCTCCCTCACCTGGCTCCAGCCACATGCATTGCTTTGCTAGCTCTGTGATGTGTCTGGCTTATTCCTATGGAAGTTCCCACACGGGGAACCTGGAAGCCCCATGCCTTGCTCACTCACTTCCCTCAGCACCTTGCCTTAAGGCTTCTTCTCAGTGGGTCCTGCCCAGGGCCTGCTATCCAAACATATGAGCCTCCACACTGGCACTGCACATACTTCATGACTGTTTTAAATTTCCTCTCTAGCCCCTTACCTCTGTCAAAACTTGGAATCTCAGAATGTGGAAAGAGAAAGAAGACTGAGGAGTTATACTGAAAACAGGAACTGCCAACCCAGTAGAAGTTAGCACTCTGACTTGTAATTACTGTCTCAGTTACTTTTCTCTCATTGCTGGGACAAAACAGCTGGTGCCCAAAATTGAGGAAGGAAAGGTTTAATGAGCTCAGTTTGTGGAAGTTTTGGTCCATAATCAGCTGGTTCCAAGGCAGAGTGGCTCATGGCAGAAGGCTGAGCAGTTCACCGTGACAGCAAATAGCAAAAGCAAACAGGGAGGAGCAGCAGTGGCCGCAGCAGAGGCAGACAGCAAGCCTCCCTGCCTTCCTTATACTGCTTTCAGGCTCTCTGCCCCAGGGTGGGTGTAGCACTCACATCCATAACTCCAGCAGCACTCATACCCATAATCCCAGCTTTGGATCATGAACTAATCATAAACTCTAGGAGCCACCCCAATGAATGAATGAAGCTTTGGGGGGACACTTAGACACAAACCATAACATATACCAGCAAGAAAAAATGGAATTCTGGCCAAAAAGAGTAAATCCAGCTAAACCAGAAAGAGACAAGGGCCAGCCAAATAGCTCAGCAGATTAAAGCATCTGCAAGCAGGCTCAGGGGCTGGAGGGGGGTCACTCCCTGAGCCTGCTGTGTTGCCCCCCCCCCCGAACCCACTGAGACAGTAATTGAGACTGGGCATGGTAGCACACACCTATAATCCCAGCTCTTGGGAATCTGTAAACAGGCAGATCACTACTAACCCGATCTAGTAATAAGATCCTGAGTACTCTGTAAATCCTTCCCTAAAATCCTAGAATACAGAGAGAGAGAGAGAGAGAGAGAGAGAGAGAGAGAGAGAGAGAGAGAGAGAGAGAGAAAGAAAGAAAGAAAGAAAGAAAGAAAGAAAGAAAGAAAGAAAGAAAGAAAGAAAGAAAAGAAAAGAAATGGTGCATTTGTATGAGGGTTATCTAGTGGTATGAAGAGAATAAGAGAGCATTCCTAGGCGAAGCACCAAAATCAGATTTCATGCAAGTGTTAAGAGCAGCAAAGAGAGACTGCAAAGATTAGCTAAGAAAGCAGACATAGCTAACTTCTGGAGGGGCATCACCAAAGTTTATATAATTAAATGAACTTCTAATTTCTATATAGACATGGGTGTGCTTTCAGAGATTTGCAGGACCTGGTGGACATAGTAAGTCTTGGCTGCCCCTTGATTCATGGATGCAAAGCCCAAAGGGTGGGGAGGCAGAAAGACAAGGAAAGCCAACAATAGCCAGGCTGACTGGAGAACAATGTTCTCAGAGCACAGCATGGAGAATGCTCATGCGATGAGAGATTGCCTTCGTGCGCCTAAAACCAGTCTCATTTTTCTATAAGCAAAACCTCTGTATATCTTACTGTTGCATACAGAATTGAGGAAGCAATAGAGAAACTGCTATTCTAGGCTTCATGATGATCATGTTGATAATGGATGATCGGGATTGCAAAGATGTGCAAAATTCTAGGAAAAAAATAACCCCAACTCCCAAAAGCTGAATTAGTAAAGGGCAAGTTTTGTTCTCTTAACTTGTGGAGAGCAGAGTAGGGTGAACCGCAAAAAGAGCTCTGGTCCAGTGGTCAGAGCCAATTCAACAAAGTTGATCCTTTGATGAGGAGTACAGCAAATTTCATGTCCTGTGAGACTCGAGCACAGCTGGGGGAGGGAGAAACAAGAAGAAAATATACAAATAAGTACATCATAAAAAGTCACACAGTGATAAGTATAATTTTTAAAAACTGACAACTCTGGATAAATGGCTGCTTCTAGCACTAGGGCAGGAAATATGCAAGATAAGTTGAAAACATTGTGTAGGAAGTAAGGAAGAGCTCAGAACTAAAACGAGGCAAAGCTCTGCATTGATAGAAGCACATTAAAGGGACCCAGGAGAAAAGTGAAAGAGTTTCCAGTGGGCAAAGCCAGAGCAATTTGAGCAATGAAATGAAATACAGTTAAACTATAACCTAAGGGACAGAGTAAATAATCACGAGACCATACTGGTGATCCATGTGCTTATGAATAGTGAAGGGAAGAGTGAAATCCATGCAGAATTTCAAGTGATGTGTTTTGAAAATTCAGTCTGGAGGAGGTAGAGCACCCCTCCCCCCACCTGCAAGTACAGGCTATGCTCCGTGACTCCCAGGCAAGGAAGAACTTGCATGACTTTACAGTAGGAAGTCATGACGAAGTCAGTATGAGTGATGGTAGATCATGCTGATGAAGCCCCCTTGGTCTGATGAGATGAGACTTCTCCCCGGTGATCTCTACCCACTAGAATTCATCCCTCCTGTCTAATGAGGAGGAAGCCATCAGACAAGTCCTCATACAGAGAAATTCTTTAGAATCCCTGGCTTGTTCTCCTCAAATATGTCAAGGTCATCAAAAACGAGGAAAAACTGTGACAGCTGAGAAGTGCCTGGGAGACGTGATGATTACATATAATGTAGTGCTCTAGGTGGAATCCTGGAGCAAAAAAAGGGCAAAAGGTAAGAACTAAGGTAATCTCAATAAGGTGCTGCTTTTAGTACTAATGTATGAAGATTGATTCATTGATGTACTAAATGTATCATATCAAAATAAAATGTCAAGAATTGTAAGAATTTAGTGATAGGTATATGGGGATTCTGCATATTTTGTTCATGCGTATTAATTTTCAGAAACCTGAAGTGATTCTTAAACAAATAAAACTGACTTTAAAATACAAATAAAATAAAATAAATTAGCACTCCTATAATCCCAGCATGCAGCCCAGCATTAGGAAGCGTAGGCAGGGGGATCATGAGTACTAATATCATTTACCACAAAATCAGTGCTATATACACAAATTCTTGGGGCTGGTGAGATAGCTCAGCGGACTAACACACCTGCTTAGGCAAACTTAGACAAGCACAGGGACTGTAGTTTGATCCCCAAATCCAACACCACATGCCCTTGCCCCGCCCCCAGGGTGGGCGGAGCCGGTCAGTGCCTGGGTGTAGTGGCCCATGCCTGTGTAGTGAGACCCTGTAACAACAAACACATTTTTAAAAAAAGCTCTTAGCTCTTGTTAGATGGGAAGCAGCTGGAGGTGTTCAGCAAAAGAGTACCAAAGCTTCAAACTATTCTATTGAAAGCCATCTCTGTGCTCCAGTTGTAACAGATGGCAAACGTGGGGCTAAGAAGCCAGTTAGGAGGCCAGGGTCAGTGACCACAGTTAGGAGGCCAAAAAGGCACTGGCTTAGACCATGGTAATCATAATGAGAGTGGTACAAGCTATCAACTTCAGAGGAATTTTGAAAGTATAATCATTGGAATTTGCCAGTGCATTGGACATGAAGTGTATTACATGAAGTGGCCGCGTAAGATGTTTCATGGAATTCTGGCTTGAGCAACTGAATGAAGGGCAGTTCCTTTGTGGAAACTGTTTTTTGGTTGTTATTGGTGATGTCAGGAAGAGTATTAGGAATATGAAGAGAGGAGTATTTGAGTGAAATGAGAAGCTTTCAAAAATTGAACTCTTGCAATTACAAAGAATTCCTAAATGATCAAAAAGGGTAAGATCTAAAGAAACTTGAGTAGTTACAGGGCTATAATTTAATGAACTGAGATTTGGTCCTTTAGGTGAGAGGTGTGTACAATTGTCACAGAGCTATAGATCTGATATCCTAATGTCAGATTCCTGTCTGAATATTATACCTTCATTAAGATGTGAATTTGGAGTGAAACTGAGGGAAGTGCACACAAGACCTGTTTGTCCTTTCTTGGAATCTATTATCTTTTAAAGTCTTCAGTTGACTATGAGACAGTGTTAATTAAAATGGATGTAGTTGAGAAACTAATGTGAGTGTAGCTAGAATGAATGAAAGTATAAAATTCTGAGGAAGGGTTAGGGAAGCAACTTTTTCTTTTACATAGCTGAAGTTCGTTTCTGGATGCCATACTTTTTACTGGCAAGCACGCCAGATGACAACTACATGAGACACTCAGAACTGGGCAGCCCTGTCACACAAGAAGTCACTAAGAAGAAGAAGATATTCAGCCAAGAAAATTAGTCACTCAAGAGACTTAAAAACTGTCTTCAGATTCTAGACAAGCTATCATTTGGGAGTTAAATTCAGGTGAGTCTTCCACATCTCTTTAGTTGCGATGAAGTTGTACTTTCTTCTCACAAAATGCCAGAAGTATTTTTAAGTACATTTTCAGGAGCAATTTTAGCTGCCTTAAAATCTCTGATTTTTTTTTTTTTAACAAGGTCTCTTTTTAACAAGGTCTTGCTATGTAGTTAAGGCTGGCCTTGAACTTGTGGTGATTCTGAGCCTCCCAAGTGCTGGGAGTTATATACATGTGCCACCACACCAAGCTAAAACCTCTGATTTCAAAACATGTAAAGAAGAATAACCCCGAAACAGCAAATGTTCTCTTAACCCAACCTTAATTCTTGCTTCATTTGGCATGAAATTGAATCATTAACTTTAAGGAGGACTTACTTATTATATCACTTTATTATATCACTAGCTGT
Source organism: Ctenomys sociabilis (assembly GCA_004027165.1). Lineage (NCBI taxonomy): Eukaryota > Metazoa > Chordata > Mammalia > Rodentia > Ctenomyidae > Ctenomys > Ctenomys sociabilis. The sequence goes on along the minus strand of PVKA01016784.1, from coordinate 4,708 downwards.
CTGTTCCTACAACTGTCTCGAGCACTATTAAGACATCATGGCACATGCCTATCAGGTCAGCACCGAAAGGGCAAGGCAGAAGGATTGCTGTGAGTTTAAGATCATCCATCCTGGTCTATACAGCAAGATACTATATTCAAAAGCAAAAAAAAAAAAAGAGTTACTAGGATGGTCCATGACTTGTATTTAGGAACAGATATCCATCAGCATTGATGGGATCATGTAGAATTATTAAATATTTGCCTCAGCTGTCTATGAGATGAACCTATTACCTTTCTTATTTTCCATTTGATGTGCAGTTGGAAAAACAGGTGGACTTAATGGTGCAACATTGCTACTAATAGGTCAGGATTCAAAGTTTTCCTGGCACGCTGATCCCAAACTCTCTCCCCCTTGTCCCTAGGCAGATCCAAGCCCAAAACCACAGAACAAGTCTGCCTGACCGACCTGGGCAAGCAACCACAGAAACTCTCCTTTGTTAACATTAAAAGTCCCCCACAGACCAGGTAGCCCTGCCAAGATTAGCTCTCCTTCAGCTGTTTTAGATCACAAACACCCTTTCTGCAAAACTCCTTGAAAACCCTGTGTTTTGCCTTGTTCCCTGCTGCTTTGGTCCGCTAGACAGCCAGCCTACTTGCTGCCCCCAATAAATCTTCTACTCACATCAGAATGCCTGATCTGGTAGACTGTGTGGGTTTGTACCTAACAGCTACCATTGTAGGTACCTACTGCTACCTATAAAGATGATCAGAAAAAATTTAAAAAATAAATAAATAAATAAAAGGCAATATAGAACATGATAATAAAGCCCAATGAAAATATCTTACATTGACTGATTTTCATATCCCAACAATAATGAAAAGACTTTGTTGAGCAGCCTCACTATAATATGCTTAATCATTCAGCTGTTGAACTTATTTATGACTGTCTCAATCAGACAAACAGACACTGACACAGACACAGAATAGAGTTCTTCCCATATCCCCTTCAAGGTACACTCTCAGTGGCCTAACCTATTTCCACAAGGCCTTGTATCCTAAAGGCACCACACACCACAGGGGACCAAGCATTAAAGCCTGGGACCTTGAGGGACTTCAACAATGACTCAGTAGAAAACATGACACAAATGTGTTTCTTTGGTCAAAACAGTCAAACAAAATGCAAAGCATTAAGAACCAGAAACAAGGTAGAAAACATTATTATCCCTTCAAATAAAACTAAATTCTCATCTCATCTATAGTAGAGACTATCTAGACATCTAAATTCTGGCTCTCCAAACAGAAAGATGAAGAAAGATTTGTACTAATAGTGTTTGGACAGGATATCATGTCTGCATCCTGTGCTATGAATGACTACTATAAAGACAACAATATGCAATGTATTAATTGTAACTCTCCTACCAACCTGTTTTGAAGCTGTCTCATTGCAATTTTTTTCTCAATAAAATTAATAAATTAATAATAATAATAAAAAACAGAAAGATGAGGACAGAGCTCAAGGCCTAAACCAACAATTTGCCTCCTAACCCTTCTCTTCCTCCCCATCTGGGTGCCAGTCACCCCAACACCCACCCCTCCAGAGTGGACCTGCTTTGCACAGTCTCTTCCAGAACAGCCAGTCTCTATGAAGGCTCAGAAGGAGCTCTGTGCCCTGGAATGAAGGCCTTTGTTCATGTCTTCTGCCAGGCCTTCCCAGAGCCCTTCCTCAGGGTCTAGAATGCATTTCTGGAACTAGAAAGTCTGTCTTGCCTTCTTGGCTGGAATTCCAGGGATAGGTCTGGGCCAAGGGTATAAATTGGGAATGGTGATGTCTCGATTACTTTTCTCTCATTGCTGGAACAAAATATCCAACACCCAGAAATAAGGAAGGAAAGGTTCATTTAGTTCACAGTTTGTGAAGGTTTCAGTACATACTTGGCTGGCTCCAAGGCAGTGGCACATGGCAGAGGGCAACCTTCATGGTGCTGGAAAACAGCAAAACAGCAAGAGCAGAAAGGGAGGAGCAGCAACTAAGAGTAAGCCCCTCTGCCTTCCTTATATTGCATTCTATACACAAGCTATAACAGGGAACTACTTAGGTGGATCCTTCAGCTACAAGACCAGGTGAGAATAAGTGCAGATAGAAAGACCCTGAGCTCTGGAGCAGGCCAGCCTTACACACCCAAGATGCGAAGGAACACGACAACATGGAGGAGAAAGAACAGGAGTGAGACAGGGGAATGAGCAAGAGACTCCAAGTCCTCTTTGCCTTCACTGCCCTTTCTCTCCCCTCACGTTAATCTTCTGGTCTTATTGTACTTCTCCCAGCTCCACTCTTAGGTGCATAAAGGCATTTTTCATCAGAGTCCATGAACCAAAACAGATACTCAGAAGGGAAGTGCACATGGCTCGCCCTATTAGCTCTAGTAAGTACATCCACCGGAACATCCAGTGACACCACTCCGTGGGCTCCGGACTGTGTGCCTGCCAAGTGGAATCAGAGACACTCTCATTGTTGTTGTTGTTCAGGAGTCTTCAGCCCTTCAAGCGCCCCTCCTTCGTCCTCTCCCCCGCTCCCACCCCCTCATTCAGGCGGCAATGAATGCTCACATCATTCTGCTTTGCTCCAGCTGCCAGGCTGGGGGAACAGATGTTGTATTGTTAACACAAAGGAGAAAACAAACAGCTCCACTCTCCTGTGTTCTCCTGCCTTCCACGCTCACTCCCCCTGAACCCCCTGGGGAAAATGGGCAAACAGTTGGGGTGGAGTCAGGCTCAAGTGAGTAATGTCCTTCTCCCCGTGGGGCTGGGCCCGGACAGGACCGGACTGCTCCAAGTGTTCTCTCGAGCACTGTTTACACAGGGCATGGGGTCTGTCAGCTGAGCCAGCTTGCTCCAGGCTGGTGATGGCAGATGCTCTCACTGAGCTGAGCATTGAGTGAAGAAGACAATGGTCTTCTTCAGCATGTGGTCCCCAGGATGAATGTACCTGCATTTTTGGGGCAAAAGTGGTGACAAAAAGACCAGCCTGGGCACACAGCAGGCTTCCATGTTTCTTCAAGGCATACTTGGTTATTTCTCCTTTGAAGGCTTTTAGGATCTGAGCAGTGTGTTAGTCTTATTTGCATTGCTAATAACACAACACGACAGACACCATCCTTTTTAAAGAAGTGGTATCCAGTTTGGCTTGCATGCTGAGGTCCAAGGTAGAGGGCCCACATCTGGTGATGGCTTTCTTGCTGGCAGAGGCCCCAGCCTGTGGGGGCAGGGTGGTACAGGGCACCTCATGGCAAGACAGACAGTATGCATGCATAGGTCCTCAGGTCTGTCTCCCGTTACCCACAAACCACCCCGGATTCCATCGTGCTGCCTGCACCCTGGCATCCTGACCCAACTCTCATCACTTCCCAAAGGTCTCAGGAGGAAGTCGCTTCCTAAAGGAAGCTCCTAAAAGCCTTCAAAGGAGAAAGCAAAGGACTTCCTCCTGAGACTACAGTTTTTAGAGTCTCCTACCCTTTCCTTTACTTCTCATGCAGGCTTTCTCCACAGAGGACTGGGGATAGGGGTAGCAGGTGAGACTTGCAAGGGGTAGGATAAGGGTAGGAAATCTAGAATGAAGCCATATGTGAAACCGTGAAGGGAGATGAGCAGCCCATGCTAGGAGAGGCAGGGCTCGGGATCTTCTCAGCTAGCCCAGGAACTTCCTTGGAGTCACTAAGTGACCACACAAGACTTCAGGAAGACAGTGGCACACAGGAAGCGGGTCACAGCACTGTCACAGGTGCAAGAAAGAGCTGGGAAATAAGCTGCTGGAGCAAGCTAGGCTGCAGGCAGCAAGGCCCTGGAATCAGGCCAGAGACGGTGGCATTGCTGTGAATGAAACAGAATCAACAAGGTCCAGGAATGGGTTGGACATGGAGGGGGTGGCTGCGAATGGGCTGTAGTAACAACTTCAATGGTTTTTTAAGCCTTGAAAATTTGTATCAACCCACCCTCGTGGAAGTACCACCCAGAAAAAAAGTAATATCCAACCATAACGTAAGTGTAAAATCCAGTAAGTTTCTATTTTTTTTCCTGGATGTCTGTTTTGATTTCAAGATTGTTTTTTCCCAAGCCAGCTATTCCCCTTGTGGGTGTTTTTACAAAAGAACTGAAATCATATTACGGCAATATATGTACATCCATGTTTATAGCAATGCTTTTGTCATAGCTAAATCTTGGAAACAACCCAAATGCCCATCAACTGAGGAATGGATAAGAAAAGATATAAGGGTCGAGGAGATGGCTCAGTGGAATAAGCACTTCACTGGCAAGCACAAGGGCCTGAGTTCAATCTCTAGTTCTGCCAAAAAAAAAAAAAAAAAAAAAAGGTATTTTTACACAATAGAGTATTATTCAGCTATAAAAAAGATAAAGGTAAGTTTGAACTTTTTGTAGATAAATGGATGCAGCTAGAAACTATATTGGTAAGTGAAATAAATCAGACCCACACGTGCAACCATCATATTATCTCACTAGTGTGTGAACCTGAACAAGCAATGAAAATAATCTAAAAGGTGCAATAGAAAACTTGAAAGGGGAAAAAACTGAGAAGGAAAAACTGGGATAAAAAAAGGACAAGTGAAAGAAGGGGGGAAAATATATAGGTGTATGTGCAGAGTGGTTTGGATGATTATATTGTTAATTTCTGCTGCTCTTTTCAAAGGAGTAGTTAATGTTTAAACTTTCTC
>PVKA01016783.1:0-47168 GCA_004027165.1 Ctenomys sociabilis | reverse complement strand
TGTGTGTGTGTGTTGTGTGTGTGGTGTGTGTGTGTGTGTGTGGTGTGTGGTGTGTGTGTGTGTGTGTGTGTGTGTGTGGTTTTTAGTACAGAATTCTTTTATTCTGTAAAAGGCAACGGAACAAAACTTTCCCGTTTTAAAACTAATGTTACAAATAAGATACAAATACTATACCTGATGATTAGTTAGGTGTAGTAATGGTCCCATAATGTATTCTTATAGCTGTTTAAGAAAAAAAACTGAACAGTTTATCAGAGTCCTCCTGTACCATCCATCCCGAGTGACTGTGGCGGATTCTGCCAGCTGAGCAGAATGTCTAGAGGACGTCATTGCATGGGGATACAGGACTTAATTTTTTTTTTTAACCTCTCAAAACATGTGCATATACAGAGATGAATCCTTCATAGAAATCAAGAACAAATCAATCGGTGTGAGCTTATTTCAGGAGTACGGCACAGACGTAAGCCACAGTGTGGTTTCTTTAATGATATGAGCCTTGCTCCCCTGCCAGTGTGAAGTCTGCACTTGGATTCTAGTTTCCCAGACTCACCGCACTGGGGCATGTGCTGTGGGTTTGCTGCCTTCTCACCCTGAAAGCTCAGCCTCCTATTTTATCTAATTCCTCCTGGGCCTTCAGAACCTCAGCACGATCCACCACTTGTCTGTAGAAAGACTGTGGGCCAAAATGTAAAACTTTCTTCAATGTCCTCTATGCACAAGGAATTGTGGTGGTGACACAGGGCTCACTTAAGGTCTCTAAAAATTCATAGTTTGGTAGGCGAACCAGAAAACCAAAACAGACCATGGCATCCATAAGGAGCTGTTGTGGTGAATATTTGGCTCTGCTGCATAAAGAAGGGGAAGCCTGGACAGTGCTGAGAGGGATAATGGGGGGCTTAGGGCGGACCTTACCTTGTGGGAGGAGGCTCTGGTCAATGTAGACGAGGCCTGGAGAGACTGGCAGAAGCCACGCGCAGGCGGGCCAAGGCTCTGCTGCAGCCACGCTAAATGCCTGGCGCTGCACTCCCTCTGCAAGTCGGCGGCATTGTGGTATCGATCCCAGCCTGACTCTGCCTCATACAGGAGCTCCAGGCAGTGACCACTGGTGCAGCACAGTTCACTCCCCGGATGAAACTCACCGATGCCCCTTATCAGAGTTACATTTGAAAAATGGAAGCTTTTATAAATAAGAAGGGTTGAAGAAAGGAGGAACAGGGGCAAAAGAGAGGAGTCCAGATGTGTTATGTATAGGTATGAAGCTTATCCTTCTTTAGAGCAGAGTAGTTCTCCACTATGCATAAATACCTCATTTTCTTTCTTTCTTTAAATTTATTTATTTATTTATTTATTTATTTATTTATTTATTTTTTGGTACAGGGTCTCCCTATGCAGCGTGGACTTATAGTGATCCTCCTGCCTTAGCCTCCACAGTGCTAGGATTATAGGCATATGCCACCACACCTGGTTTTGGTGACTGGCACAGCGGCATGGCGTGCATTACCAGGGATTGAACCTGGGTCCTTGTGCTTTCCAGGCAGGCGCTTAGACCACTGAGCTATCTTCCCAGCCCATACCTCATTTTCCTTATCCACTCATCTGTTGGTGACAAATAGACCACTTCCAAGATATAGCTCTTTTGAGTTGCACTGCTATAAGCATGGGTGAGCATGTGTCTCTGCAAAATTATCTTTAACTCCCTTGGAAAGACACTTAGAAGGAGAAAAGCCAGGTCACATGGAACTTCTAGTTTTAGTTTTTTGAGAAATTTCTAGTGATTTCCATAATGATTATGCTAATTTACACTCCGAACAACATTATAAAAGGCTTCCTTTTCCCCTACAACTTTGCCAGAGCTTGTTAGTTTTAATTTCTTAATGATAGCCATTCTCTCTGGAGTCAGATGAAACTTCACTGTTATTTTAATTATATTTCTATAATGGTTAGAAATGTTGAACATTTTTCCATGTAATTTATTGGTCATTGGTACTTCTTCTGAAAAGCATCTATTCATTTCAGTTGTTTATGTTTTGATTGGGTCTTTTATTTGAAGGGGCCTAATTTTTTGAGTATTTTATATATTCTAGATATAATATTAATTCTATGTCTAAGGAATTGCTTACAAAGGTTTTTTTTTCCCCATTTGTAATAGAACTCTTGAAATTTTAAAGCTACTGAGTATTTTGAAACTTGGCCCATGTGACCCCTATCACAGATCTTCAAATGTGACCTCTTAAATAGCCAAGAAAGTCTTTTATACCCAAAACTCTACCTAGGATAGAGTAGAGTTAGGATTCATCCCCAGCTCCATCATAATGTGCGCACGCATACACACACACACACACACACCCCTTCATTTTGTGGGGAAAGTTGCCTTTAGATGCTAGATGAAGCCAATAGACTTCATCTATTGGTGAAGCAAAGTTAAAAAACGGAAATTAAAACACAAAGAGAAAAGCAATGTATAGCTGAAGCAATATGACAAACAATTGCAGAAAGGATGGAAGAATAGTCAATGAATGGTGTTGGATTATTGCAACCTTAAATGGAAATGATGTAGTTAAATCTCTGCTTCACCCTTTAGCCAAAGTAATTTTTAGAAGGATTAAAGACCTAAATGGAAAATGTAAAACACAATCCTTTAAGCTTATTCAAAGAAAATATATGATAATATCTTTATGACCTTAGGGTAGGAAAGAATTACTTGGCATACCATGAAGCAAAGAGCTATAAATAAAGCTACATTAAAATGTAAAACTTTGGCACATGAAAAGATATTATTTTTAGAATATGAAAAGATAAGCCATAGTGTGAGAGAAATATTTGCAGATACTACATAATTTATAAAAATATCTACCTCAAATATATAAATAAGGTTTACAAGTTAATAAGGAAAAGGCAGCCACTCAGCAGAGAAATGGGAAAAGCTAAATAAGTAATGGTAGAAAAGAGAATTAAAGGAAATAGCCATTTACAAAAATGCTCACCTCACTGATTAATTATAAGTAAGTTACAGGTTTTTTGATTCTGTGGGTGGCAAAGATTTTGGAAGTGAAAGAGGTGACAAGTGTGTCAGTTGGCTCTGCCATTGCTGGGGCCAAATACCCAACACCCACTGCTTACGGGAAGAAACGGCTTCTTTGACTCAGAATTTTGGAGGATTCAGTCCATGGTGATCTAGCGCCAGGTCAAGAACATCATGGCAGAAAGGTGTGGTGGAATGAAACTGCTAAGTTCATGATTTCTGTAGAGCAAAGTCAAGCAACAGTGCCAGGGAGGGAGGATGCAGGGGCCAGGTGTAGACTCCATGGCCACTTCCCCATGGCCCACCTTGACCCACCCAGAGCTGTACACTGCGAATTCCCCAGGAGGCCTTCAAGCCGATCAGTCTGATCATTTAGCTTAACTGTCACACAAGGAAATGGGAAGGCATGAGTCTCTTGGCAGAGACGCATGTAGTGTGCCCCTTTCGGAGATTAAGTCTGTAAAGAAACCCTTATTGATAAAGTGGACTCAGCAGGCTACCAGGAGAGAGACGGGCTGAGTTCATCCTCAAAGCGCCCATGGGCCCTGTCTCGTCCTCAAAGTCATTCCTCTGATTATGGCCTCTTCTATCACTATAAATGCCAATAAGAAACCTAATGCTAGAGATGCTCTAGCCCCCGTGGGACTTTGGTTGGAGATAAGGTTTCTGGGAGGTGCTACTGAATATGCACTGCCCCAATATTCTCACGCTAAGACTTATTCCCTGTATTTAGGAAGTGAGGGCTCGAGGAGGTGCAATTCTTAGGGATGGAGTTAGTGACCTCATAAAAGAATCCCCAGTGAGTATTTTTGCTGTTCTCCTGGGTGAGGGTACAATGAGAAAACAGCTGTTTGGGACCTTGGAAGGTCTGTCAACTAAGGTCAGATTTGTCAGCACCCTGGTCTTGGATTTCTCAGGCTCCAGAACTGTGGGGGAAGAAATTTCTGTTGTTTAAGCCATTTCATTTGTGATGTTTTCTTATGGTAGCATGAACAGACCTGATATGAAGAAAATAAGGAATCTTTCTGGGAAATACGAAAAATGACCCAAGTAACCCTGGTTCATGGAGATTGATATCACAGAGATGATAATTCTCTCCCAAGGGAATAAACAAGTTAGTAGAATCCTATTCAAAATTACCAAGGATTATTCTTTTATGCTGGCAAGCAGACTCCATAATTTGTCAAAGAAATGATGTAAGAATAAGAAATACTTTCTTCGAAAACAAAAATGATGAGTGATATTGCTTGATTATAAACTGTACCCTGACACCCGTGCATCAAAGGTTTCATCCCCACTGCAGCAAGGTTCAGATGCAGAGCGGGAGAGGAGAGAGTGTCATGAGGGCTCTCTCCCATCATCAGTGGAGAAGCCTGTGGATGAGTTCATAGCAGAGCAGGCTGTGAGGAGATGTGCCCAGCGGGTCCAGGGAGTGAGGCTTGGAAGGCGAGCATGTCTTGTCCCCGGGTCTTTCTCTCTCTGGTTCCGGCAACCACTGCTTAAGCAGTTGTGCTCTGCCTTGCTCACCTGCCATGATGCCTCTGTCTTGCTGTGGGCCTAAAAGCAATGGAGTCAGCAGACCACCAATTAAAACCTCTGAAGCCATCTTTCCTCATCTAAGTTGTTCCTCCTTGGCATTTTGTCCCAGTAACAGAAAGCTGACAATGTATGAGTGAGCTCTCCTCCCACATATCAAACAGGACAGACTCTGTACCTTTCGTACACAAATAGGCAAAGAGTCAACCAGACTCTTTTTTATTTTTAATTAACTGATTTATTTGCCAACTCATCCCACCCTGAGGGCAGGGCTGGCACGGCATGTGGTGCCAGGGATTGAACTTTGGTCCCCTGCCCCTGCCTAAGCTTACCTAAGCAGGGGCTTTAGACTGCTGAGCTATCTCACCAGCCCCAGAAGAGGATCTAGAGCCCCTCCTGTATGTGCCCTTGTGTACACGTACGTGTGTACATGCATACGCCTACATGTGTGTAAGAGGTGGGATTTTGAGACAATGGCTTAGTCGTTACTAAATTAAGTTGATATCCAAACATAGAAAACTCCTCACCCCATACTCCTACAAATACATTTCAGGTGAGCAGACATTAAAAATTGAACAAAGCAATTGCAGTAATCATTGTATTTGACCCTCCCTCCTCTGGAATCAGTTCACCCCCTGTTTAAAAAACAGGGGTAATAAATGAAAACAAGGGACAAGAAAAAAAATCATAGGACTGTCCTGCTACAATGCTATATATGGTTAGATTTCTAAATTTTGGTGTAAAAATATGTAATTGTTTATTCCTATTTTTTAAATATTTTTAATTTTTTTCTTCACATTCTGTAGGAATTTAAAGTTTAACATATCATTGCTTCGTGGACAATACCTGTTCCATGTTATGTCTAAGACATCTGGATATTCAGACAGATAATGAGGTTAAGCTTAACTGCCTATGTTATAGAGTAATAATGTCATTAAACTTCTCTTCTGGAGGGTTAACAACTTAAGTTTGCAGACCAAAAATCTGAGGTTTTTATAAAGAGAATGAATGTACTGATTAACTGTGTCAACAGTTTTAAAAATTCTGGCTCCCCTATTTCATCCTTACTACCTTAAATCCTTCCTTGGTTTACATTTCTTGCTTCACCCTTTTATTTGCAATCTCCCCCCCCCCCCCCCGTGTGTATTTGGTACAGGGTCTCACTACACAGCTCAGACTTATAGTGATCCTCCTTCCTGTTTTCAGCCTCCCCAGTGCTGGGATTACAGGTGCGCACCGTCATGTCTGGACTCGGCTGTTGACTCAGCATGCCCAGGGACAGCGCTGGTGCAACATTCGGGACAGGGGCTTGATCCCTGGTTCCTGCATTTGCCAGAGCAGGTGCTTAGTCTGTATTTACAACCTTTTGATAGTGGTTTAAGTCACCTGTGGTAAGCAGTCACTGGATTACTTTGTTGTTTTTACTCCAGATGAGAATCTCTGAAAATTGTTAGAAGGGTTTAAGAGTGTTGACATAATTTTTATGCCTGCTGCTATTTCTGCTATCTTGCATTGTGGCTCAAGTTTTCTGTTTACTTTCTATTTTTTTCTTATGTTCATGTACAGTATTTTGTTTGCTTTTATTTCTACCATGGTTTGGAAAGTAAACGTCCTGTTTTCAATTCTATGAAGGATAACTACATAATAAATGACTTCTTAAATTCAAATGCATCAGTCTGGAAAACTACAATTACTCCATAAATGGAAGGTTTAGTACAGGACTAGGAGACTGGTACTCATTTTGAATAGCAGGGTGTGAAGGTCAACATGCCCACCTCCAACATCTGAGCCAGAAGGCATGAAGGAGGAGAGTCTCTGATCTCCCTGGAAGCCACTGCAAAATCCGGGGCTGTCCTCTTTTCTAGCTGCAGCTGCCTCAGGAGAATGGTGACAGAAGTCTTCTCCCTTCAGGCCTCTCAAGTGTGTTTCTCCTGGACAGAAGCCAGCCCGCAGCTGCAAGGGGAAGGTGACCCTAGGAAAGGTTGTTCAGGGCTTCTCTGCAGCGACTTTGAATGCTAGTGAGTCAACAATAGACAACCAGAAGAGAATACTTATTGTTTTATTAAAATAAAGCTGAGCTTGGTAGGCCTATAATCCCAGTAAACAAGAGACCAAGGCAACAGGATTGTGCATTTAAGTGAGACTCTGTCTTAAAACCCAAATATAATTTTAAAAAAATAGAAAGAAAGAAAATATATAAGACTAATTTTACTCTATTATATAGAATGAGAAATCAAATTTTCTTCCCTTTTCAACTCTCCCAATTTTTAGTAATCTTAGTTGAATGGCTTAAAATATACTTGCCCATGTTCAGATTAGGGTTTTCTAGAGAAATAGATTCAGCCAGGCGTGATGCATATGCCTGAAATCCTAGAACTTGGGAGGATGAGACAGGAGGCTAGCTGGAGCTACATAAGCAAGTTCAAGGCCAGCTTGCACTACACACTGAGACCCGTGTCATAAACAAAATGACAAAACAGAACAAAATGAGATGAGAGAAAGAGAGAATCAGTGGAGACTTTCCATAAGGAGAGTCCCCAGCTAGGCTCCCAGTGTCAGAGATGGAAGAGCCCACACCACAGTAGCTCTCTGTGTACTTCAGAACTGAAGATCCAGCAGCTTCTCAGAACCAGCCCAAAGTGAAGGCCAGGAAGTGCCTTGCAGAGCCGGCCCTGAAAGCCTAAACCATGCTCCCCTCATCTGCTAAGCATTCTTATTCCATTCTAGTTGACACCCCAAGACTCAGGGTGAGAGTTCATCTGGGAGTCCTTTTTAGACTCTAGTCCCCATGACCACATTAATAATTGTGTGCATGTTGTGTGTATAGTTGGTTTTCCTTATCTGGAATTTTGTTTTCATTAACTTTGGCCCCAAGATTATATATATATATATATATATATATATATATATATATATATATATATATATATTTTTTTTTTTTTTTTTTTTTTTTAAGTAACCAAACTTTTATGCAACATGAGAATTTTGTGGTCATGTAAGATCCAAGTCCTACCAAGGAGTTTACAAAAACATGCTTTGGGTTATCCACTGTTCTTTGTGGTTTGAAGAAGTCATGAGGTATTCCACTAGAATATCACCCTTATGCCCAGCTAATCTACATTGTGTGCGCACGCCATGGATCTTAAATGTCCTCCAAAGCTCAAGAGTTGAGGGTTCAGTCCCCAGTTACTGGCACTACTGAGAGTATGTTCAGGATGGGATGCTATGGAGAAAGTAGGTCACTGCCATGTGACTTCAAAGGGACCCCAGCACCTTCCCTTTTCTTTTGCTTCCTGGATGCCATTAAGGGAAGAGTTTTCCTCCACTGTGTACTTCTTCCATGACATATCGTCTCTCTATAGGTGCAAGGCTAAGGGACCAAATGTTGAGCAACTTAAATCTCCAAAGCTGTGAGCCAAACTAGATCTTCCTTCTTTGTAAATTGCTTATCTCAAGTATTTTGTCACAATAACAGGAAGCTGACTAACACATTGCATAAGCTACCTGCCTGGGGCCATTTAGGAACTGCTGTATCTTGGTTTATCAGACTGACTGTCCCAGTGTTATAGTGCTTGTGGTCAAGCAACCCTTATGTTGCTTAATAATGGCCTCAAGGTTCCAAAGAGGGATGCTGGTACTTTGGATTGTGGTAGCAGTGACACCAAGCAGAAGTCACACCAAATGATTCCTTGAAGTGAAAAGGTAAAAGCAGAGAGAGGCTAAGCTGGTCGCACCCCTATATATAACCTCAGCTACTTGGAAGGTAGGAGCAGGAGTATCACAAGTTCAAGGCCAGTCTGTGGAACTTACAGGAGTCCTGTGTTAAAATTAAAATAAAATAAAATAATAAAATATACTGGAAATGTAGCCAGTGGTAAAAGTAGTTCTCTGGTAAAACATTTGTCCAACATATGAGAAAGCCTGAGTTCAATCCTCAATAATACACACACACACACACACACACAATGAAAGAGAGAACATTCACAACCTTTTATTACAGGACATTGTTGTAATAGCTTCATTTTTAGTTAATTGTTCATCTGTTACTGTGACTAATTTAGAAATTAAGCTTTACCATAATAGTGTTTTTGTAAAGAAAACCATATATATATATATATATATATTTCAATAGATATATGTTTTAATACCATGCATGGTTTCAGCATCCATTTGGAGTCTTGGAATATATTTTCTGAGAATAAGAAGGGATCACTATTTGTTTCTAATTATTTTTCTTTTACTGGTCTTGAGATCTTCCTTTGGACTCATTTCATGGTGTTTTAGCAGACATTCATAAAGAATCTTTAAGAGAAGTTAAATGAGACATGCGTTTTCTTGGTTCTTGCAGTTTTAAGCATATCCATTGTTAAGGCACAAAAATCATGTTTTTCTGAATTTATAGATAATTGCCCTCATCTCCACAGATCAGTTTAGACATTTATTTTGTATTTATTTATTGTTTTGTATTTAGGACAGGGTGTGCAGGGTCTCGCTGCTTAGGTCACAGTGACCCTCCTGTTTTCAGCCTCCCAAGTGCTGGAATCACAGGTGCGTACCCCCAGGCTACGCGCAGTTGCCGTCTCAGCACACCCCGGGGGCGGGGCTGCCGTGGCGGAGACATTTATTTTGAAATTTAAGTTTTATTAGTACGTGCTTGCAGTCCCCTGCGGTGATACTCATCGTGCAGAGTGCACAGGTACTCCTCAGCATTCACTGTTGTGAAAGGACAGAGAAGGCCAAACTTTTGTTTTTGTTACCAATAGCTTCTTTTTTAGATTGGACATTTCTTTATGTTGAAATTTATTTTAGTTAGTTTTTTTTTTCTTCTTCTTCTTTTGTACAGGGTCTCACCATGCAGCCCACATTCACAGTGATCCTCTTGCTTTCTGTCTCCCTAGTGCTGGGATTACAGGTGCGCGCCACCACGCCCAGACTCCATCGCTCGGCGCACCCGAAGGTGGGGCCGGCGTGGCATGCAGAGACAGGGATCGAACCCTAGTGCCTGTGCTTACCTAAGTAAGCGCTTACTCCGCTGAGCTATACCGCTGGCCCTTGAAATTTATTTTGAATTGCCAAAATTTTTGTAACTATTGATTATTCTTAATAAAAAATCTCTCTCTCTCTCTCTCTCTCTTTTTTTTTTTTTTTTTTTGGTGGAACCAGGGATTGAACTCAGGCCCTTGCACTTATTCTACTGAGCCATCTCCCCAGCCCCCTAATAAAAAACTTTGCATACCCACTCATCTTGATTTCATTTGTAAAGTCAGAATACTTTCATTTATTATTGTGTAGCTTTTATTCCTCAGTAGTAGTAATAAGATAAATGCTGGTCTGTCTTTTCCATATTATTTTTAGTTCTTCATTTATGAATCTATATTGTTTTCTAGTATAGTTTTGTATTTTGCTTTCTCATTAATATATTATTTTTTACAGTGCTACATTTATTCTTTTTCTGTATCCCAAGTGGATATCATTATGTGCTGCATTTTATTTCTATTTTTTTGTTAATTTTTTCTGTATTTCAGGGAAGGATCTACAGGGTGTTCAAGGTCTCAGTACTAGATTAGACTCGACTCATAGTGATCCACATGTTTACAACTTCCCAAGAGCTGGGATTACAGGCGTGCACCACCACGCCTAGTCTCAATCTCCGTCTCAGCATGCCCTAGGGACAGGGCAGCACAGCATGCCAGGGGATCAAACCCCCAGCCCCTGTGCCTGCTTGCAGGTGCTTTAATCCACTAAGCTATTTGGCCTGCCCACTGTGCTGCATTTTAAATTCCACAAAGTCACTAACTTAGCTGCCTGCATTTTGAGATGCCTTGTTGTTCTTTAGACTTGATCTTAGCCAAAAGGCCAAGAAGCAAAACTTCGTTCTTATTTTTACTCTAGAACAGTTGACCCATTTCTCTCCTCAAAAGTTTCTGCCAGAGGCCTGTGCTAGTTTTTCTCTCTTTAGTCATCCGTTTAGAGTAGAGCATATTCAATCTGGGGCTGGAGGCACAAGTGTAATCCACTTGGTTTCAGGCTGGAAAGAGAGAGGACAGTAAGCTTAAGAGCTCTGCTGGCGCGCCTGACCTGCTCTGACACCTCCTGGATACAGTCAAAGACTGAGGCCTAGGGGAAAGACTCTTTATGAAGCACACAATTCATTAAAGGCCCACACACCAGCTGGTGCGTTCTTTCCTAGGGTAGAAATTAAAATATCTTGAAAGACTATAGCTGGAAATCCGTGATACACTCCAGTGGACATTGAGAAAGAGCTCTCTGCCTGCCCGCCCTCAAGGGGCCGGCTGTCAATTCTGACGCATCCTTCAGGAGATTACTTCATTATCACCAGAATCCGGAGAATGTACAGCTCTTGCTCCTACACAGCAAAGACAGGCTTGGGTAGCACAGTGTCTAAATTCTTGGATCAAACGTGGGAAAGATGTGATTACCCTGGAAGTGAAGTATGGCCATCTATTCATGTTCCTAGGCATATGCAAAAAGACAATTGGAATTTAAAACAAAAGTAGACTCGTTTCCAGGCAGGGGCTGAGCCAAGAAAGGGGCCCAAGTCCTCCCCTTTACCCAGAGCACCCTTCAGCCTTGGCACCCTGTCCCCTGAATCAGAGTCATTGTCTGGCTCTGATGCAAACACTGGCTCCATTGTGACTGCAGGGACACAGCCCCACATGCACTGCTTTCTGCCCGCCTGGGGCTGCTTTGGGTTTATCCCATTGAGCTGTGACTCCGGCAGGGAGCCAGAAGGGCCTCCATCCAGGGCGTGCCTTGGGGATTTGTGCTGAGTTATTGCACAAGAGCTGCCAGGTAAATCCCTCTGCCATCCCATGGGAAATGCCAAGTCAGGGGCAAAGTCTGGGTGCTCCCTGTGGGAATCCAGGGGCCTGGGTCAGGATGCACAATGATGGCTGAAGTTTTGTATTGACACTTTTGTACCATTCTTGAGTACAAAAGTCCATTCTTGGACTTTGAACTCTCCAGAAAGTTCTAGAACAATGTAGGATACATATGCCAAATGTCCTAAAGAGTTCTCGTGAAGTCTGGAGCATAGGGCAATGTGAAATAAATGAGGCTGCCCTCAGACTTCCCAGACATTTTATGCTCAAGACTCATCTATGGAGCTTATAAAATGTAGATTCCTGAGTCACATTCCCTGAAATTCTGAACCATACTTCTGGAGTCACGACTAGCAATCTGCATTTTACAAGCATTATATAGTATTACTAATGCAAAAAAAAAACAAAAACAAAAACAAAAACAAAAAAAAACACAGGTCACATAATAAATTGCTTTTAAAAGGCACTGACTTGGGGCTGGAGAGAGGATGTAGCTCTGTCATAAAGCATATGCTTCTCATGTGTCAGGCCCTGGGTTCAACTCTCAACACTAAATCAATAAGGGTGTTGGTGAAGTAAGTACTTAGACCAATCTGTAGTGACAAAGAACGGCTCCCTCAGGGACTTCAGAGGAACCACTGTAAGTCTTCCTGTACTGTCTGAGCATTTCAATCACTGCACAGCAGGAGAAGTGGGCCTGTCACAGAGGTTTAGGGGACAGCAAGTGAGGGCAGAAACTTTCCTTCCACTGGGGGCAGAGGGATGAGCTGAGACGGGAAACCCCAAGGACAGAATGAAATAGATCACATCAGTTATCAGTCAGTGCCATCTGGCCATACCCTCTCTAAGAGAACCCACCCTGATTTCCAGGTGGCTGTATCAGGAACACAAATAGGTGCTTCCCTGGACATAGCTGAGTAGACAGAGCACAACAGCGGGCCATCCTCAGGTGATATAGGGCAGGAACCAGCACGAAGGGGTGAAGCGGGCCAATCAGATTACCTCTGTTGGAAACTCAGATTGGGAAACATTTGGGAACGCAGACTGGTTATGGGTAGGTCACAGTTTATCAAAAGGTCACATTACAGCAAGAGAGTCTGGGAAAGCCACGGGCCACTGTGAGTGAGGGAGGGTGCTGGTCGGCAGAGGGGAGAAATGGGGGCAGGTTCATGTGCAGAAAGAGAACTGTCGAGGATTGAGAAAATTAAGAAATCAGGTTAAGAGCACCAGACAAAAGCAGAGTAGACATGCTCTCCGGGGTAAGGGGTTGGTAATCTCTCTGAGCAAACTTAAAAGTGTAGGGCTGAGATTATCATAGCTCAATGGCAAAAGTGGTACCCAGCATACATGAGACCCTGGGTTTGATCTCCAGCAATATACACATTTACACACACACACACACACACACACACACACACAGTCTCCATTTCTAGCAACAAAATACCTCATAACAGTAAAATAGAGCTAACTTTAAATGAGCTCTTATTGTAGGTAATATCTTTTCTGAGTGTTTCTCATTTTTAATGTCTGCCTCGTCTACTTTGTCACTCTTACTTCAGAACTAAGGAACACTGATAGACTGTTCAACCCTGACCCGTCCAATACGAGATGGTAGGCGCTAGTCACACGGTTATTAAGCACGTCAAATGCGGTCTCTCCAAATTAAGATACGCGGTGTAAAAATTTTTGAAATCTAGTACAAATATTTAATATAGTACAAAAGCTTTGAAACATAGTACAAAAATTAAAAGAATATAAATTATCCATTACAATTTAAAAGTCAACATGTCAAAAGTAGCAAAAGGTATTTCCCAACCATATATTGCAGTTTGCTAGCCACCCAGGTAGTAGTTCCAGTTTCAAATGCTGTTGCTTTTGTTTCTCAGAAATAGTTGGGTTGGGGCCAGCAAGATGGCTCAGTGGACTAAAGTGCCTACTTAGGGAAGCTTAGACAAGCACAAGGACTGTGGTTCAATCCCTAGTACCACGTGCTGTACCAGCCCAGCCCACAAGGTATGCTGAGCTGGCCAGAGTCCACTGGCCAGAGGGATTACAGGTGGTGCACACTTGCAATCTCAGAGTTGGGGAGGTTGAAAGCCGGAGGATCACTAGGAGTCTGAGCTGCATAGTGAGACCCTGCAACAACCAAATACATTAAAAAAAAAAAGGCACTGTTGGGTCACTGTGACACAAAGGCGTCCCTCAGCATAAATAATTCTGCCTCCAAATCCTGGGTGTTGTTCTGGTATTCTTGTTTGCCATTGCAAAGTGCTATATGTTACATATACTGAGTTTAATAAATTTACTTTTCTAAGCATTGATTATAGCTAATAGAAGATTAAAATGACACACATGGCTCCTGCTGTGACTTATATTGTTTCTTTTGGGCAGTACTGTCTAGCCTGTTGGTTCATGAGACAAAATAAAGTGACACATGAAAAGAAGAAAAGCATCAGCTCGCATGGACAGGGCTGTACTCACCACCTGTCTTTACAGGGTAAAATAAATGTAAACATTGACTCAGCGCCCTGTGTGGTCTCCCAAGATGGCTGCTATAATTCTTCTCCCAGTATGTCCCTTTCCTCAGCGAGGAGGAGCCTATTTCCCCTTTCCTTAAATCTGGACTGGCCTTGTACCCTGTTGGTTCTTTTCTTTTATTTAATTTATTTTTTTTTTTGGTGGAACCGGGGATTGAACTCAGACCCTTGCGCTTGCCAGGGAAGCACTTAGTCCACTGAGCCATCTCCCCAGCCCCACCCTGTTGGTTCTGCTGGGGGCCCTTGTCATGCTGGCTTTCCTGATGAACATGGCTGCTGTCATCGGAGGAGGAGGCTGAGGTTCCCTTTGGGGGGGCTCTGGTCCTTGAGCATCACTTCCTGGCTCTGGAGGGGAGGATGGTGCACAGTTCAGCCTCCTGGAGAAGCTTGGGGCACTGCTTTCCTGATATGAACTAAACTGTTCTCATCATCAGATTCCAGAGAGTGGCTATGGTACCTTTTGGGGAGCTCCTGTTCTTACTTTGGGGTTGCATCCTGGATCCAGTTCAGAGCCCCCAGCCTGCCAGCACAGATCGTCCATCCCGCTGACACAGGCTTTCTAGCTTCTACCCCTGACCTATGGCCCTTCCCAGCACAGATGTGTGAAACAGGCCTGCATGAGACATCCTCATGGGTTCTCGGCCTCCAGCTGGATTCGTGGGAGGCACTGTTATGGGCTCTGGGTCTTCATCTGGACTCATGCAGGATACTACTGTGTGATGCAGGCCCTAAACTTGGATTCCTTGGTCTTTAGTGGGTAGACAGATTGATTTCCTGCCCTCTTTGCATCCGATTCTTTGGGGGATTCATTATAAAATAATCCTATCAAGCATGTGTCCTGTATTGTATTGTTCTTGTTGCAAAACCCAAGCTACAACATTAGACTACTGACGAGAGTGTGTGTGTGAGAGAGAGAGACAGACAAACAGACAGACAGACAGATAGACAGACAGACCAACAGACAGACACAGAGACAGAGAGAGTCCCTAGGTGTCCGACATATATATGAGGCCTTCTAAGACATTCCAGCTCAGTTGAAGAGAACAGCAACAGAGTGATCCCAACAGATGTTATGTGAGCAAATTACTCAGCCAAACAAAGCCCCAAATACAGAACCATGAACAACAATCAACTATTGTTAATTTAAGGCACCAGGTTTTGGGCTGGCTTGTTACATCGCCGCAGGTAAGGTGAGGTTTCTACGTGAAACACCATGTGATAGATGGACCTGAAGGAAGACAACTTCCAACCATACTCCCTTCCTGCAGTGAGCTTACACGCTCAGGCACAAACACAAAAGCAGCTTTAGCATGAGAGGGTGAAGCCAAGGAAGAGGGGTTTGCAGTTAATATCCCAGTGGCTGTGGAGGAACCTCACCCAGGCCTTTATGCTCAGACAAGGGTCCTTTCAGGCCCATGCCGACTAGTTGAGCTTTCTCTGCTGGGTCACAGCAAGTACTGGAGATTCAGATTAAGCTTTTGCAATGTTGAGGCCCTTTTCTGATGAGGAAGAAAGAAGCCCATCCAGCCATTTCTCTGACTCCCTTTAAAGGCAGATTCACAGGGCAAGCTGCTACTCCCAACAGAAGCACAGGAAGACAGAAACCAAGTTGCAAGTATAGGATATTGCTGGGGAGGTACAAACATTTTCATTCTCCTCCAAGCCAGACTCCTTGATATCTCCAGAAAGATAGTAAGGGAGAGTCTGTGGGGCCTTTTAATTTGCATTTTGGTTCTGTGGGTATGGTTGCCCCACCCTCATCCATTTTGACTATCTGCACCCAGGGTCTTCTAGGAGGTTTTTACCCCTGTAGCTCCACTGCCTAGCTTAAGGTGTATCCTGGCACAATAACACATTCCCTTTGGTCTGGATAAGACTGCATGAGGCTTTGGGGGGACATCTAGACACAAGCCATAACACCTTGTGTAATGGTTGATATATTGTGTCAACTTGAAAAGTCTAAGGCTGGTCAGATAGCTCAGTGGATTAAAGCACTGCTTAGGCAGATGCAGGGGCCAGGGGTTCGATTCCTGGCCTGCCATGCCAGCCCTGCCCCTGGGGTACACTGCGAATAAGACTGGGTGTGGTGTCACACACCTGTAATCCCAGCACTTGGGAGGCTGAACTGGAGGAGCACTATGAGTCTGATTTGTGTAGTGAGACCCTATAGACCCTGTACTAAATCATTAAAAAAAAATCTAGGAGTTTAACTAAGTGACTCAGCAGGAGCCAGGGTCCTCACTGTGTAAATATCCTGAGCCTGTGCAAGAGGAGGGCATGGAGATGGTGTGAGATCTGTGCCTCCTGAGGCTAGGTAGCCTTCATACAAAAGAAGGGGCCAAGCTGAGCTCTCTGGCCGGTCCCTGAGCTATCTGTTCTCTTGCTTTTGCTATTTCCTGGTACCCTGAACTGTTGCCCCTCACCACGCCATCCTGCCTCAGAGCCAGCTCATGAGCTAAGTAACCCTATTCTTGCTCAGCTTTGGTCATTGGGCATTTTTGTCTCAATCCCATAGCAAGCCATCTTCTGTTCAGGGGGCCAAATGGAATTTGCCCCGTTTGGGGCCATTATCTGCTTGCCAGAACTCAATGATTTCTCCTACGCATCATTTTTTATTCCTCTAAAAATTGCCATCATTTCCTGTCCATTCTCTCCCTACAAGGAAGACTATACAAGCTTCTGGATTACACTGGGCTTGAGAATGATCACACCCTGTGACTGCACTTGTGCATCTCATAAGTGCAGCTGTCTGTGCTCCAGTTCACCTGTCTGGATCAGTTCATTCCAGGGCATCTTCAGGAAATTTCCCTTCAGCCCTGTGTCCGAAGAACAAATGGCAGGTTGGGCAACCCATTTTCCTGGCCCACTTCCAGCCCTCTTAGACAAAAGCTTTCGCTCAATAAATTCTTCCTACTCTTAAAAAAAATAGTAGGTTGACAAGAAGAATGAATATATTTGATCAGAGTTATATGGGGGGAGGGGCTTCAAATTGAAGCCTCATAGACCCAGGGCAAACTGTCCATTGGGTTCTACGAAACAGAGCTGTTGGACAAATAGTGCTGATATTTAGTAGTAGACTGAAGAGAAAATCCAGCAATTCAGATACTTTTTGGTCCCTGAGTGGCAGCATTTATTCCCTCCAGGTTTGGAACAGCAGGACCCTTTCTGGAATGGGAATCCAACAATCCACAATCAAATAAAGTAGATCAGAGAATTCATGGCCAACTCTTACGAAAAATCAGAGGAGAGTTAAATTATTAGTTTAAGGAATGGCGGCCAGTTTTGGGCAGAGATTCTGATTTCTAGACCTAGGGAAGGTGGATTCTACTCTCTACAGCTTGTCTTGGAGAAGAATCAGAGAAAGACAAGAAGGCAGGAGTTCAGAGAGCTACTTCGCATTTATGGCCTTCATGTTGAGGAATCATTTCTGAGTAACAATAAATTTTTACTGTGACAGGAATCACCCATATAAACAGCAAGTTGAGGCATGCAGAACTCATGGGCCCATCTAAGTTCTCAGTAGCCTATGATAATATGCTCAGGAGAAAGTAGTCAACTGGACTAACAGCCCATGTAAATGACACAAAGGTTACTTCAATCAGATGACACTGCAGATATGGAAGATGGAAAAAATAGCATTTTTTTCTGAGCTTCCCTTATCTGAATAAAGACAGAGCTTTCCAAGATTAAAGTTGCTATAAATTCCATCTCCAGGAGAGATACAGCCCTGGAGACTGATTATGAGCACAAGAGTGAGTGAGAGTCTGGATAAACAAACACCATTACCAACTGTCACACCTTTTGTATGTCTCCTTGACTGACCCCTTTGTATTTTCATGGAAACCCTTTTTCACTGCCTAATTCCTTATTAAGCTGGGACATCACATTTAGCCGTAATGTAAGGGGAAGGATTTCTCTCCCCCCCTCAAGAGTAAGTGTAGGATTTCAATAAATGGAACTGAGATGGATGGGGAAACATTTGGGGTGAAGGACATTCATAAGCTTAGGAATCAGAGGAGCAAAATATGGGTTGGATTGGGGAAGGTTCTCCTGTGGCTGAAGCAGAGGATGACAAGGTCAGGAATTGGAATTTAAGGCTGGTTAACAAATTAGAGCCAAGTCAAAAGAGAGTCTTAGAACTTGAAATCTGGGTGAAGCTTGTAGTACTGATAAGCAATTGGCCATCCAGACCTGCAGTTTCTTTACCTACAGATTCAACCAACATGGGGAAAATATGTGAAAAGACCCAGTTGCATTTTGCCAAATATGTACAAGATTTTATTTAGTAGTCCCCCAAGTAGTCCAATATACTATAGGGCACCCTTCCTGGTCCTCATATGTCTAGGAAGTTTATATTTGTAATTCCATGGATAAGTTATGGGAATCTCATCAAGTTAATTCCAATCTACCACTTCCAGTGCAACCCACAGTGAGAATGAAGACACTAAAGCATATTTATAGTTAATGGGGAGCCCAGGGGTCCCAAGTCCAGCCATGGTGGTGGCTATCCAGAACAAAGGCCCTGACCCCGAGCTGAACCTGGGTTTTATTCAGACACAAAGGAGGAGTGAATTGAGGATGAGTGACTGAGAATGGCAGGAAGTAGAGGAGTACATTGAGCTGGGCTAGGTAGGAGGTCTGCATTTACCTCAGCAATATGCAGAGAGAAGGACATGCAGAGAGTAATCTGCATTACACACTTGAGACAGTATCTAATGCTTTGGGGTCTGGTGCATAATCTTTCAAGCTCCAGGAAGTCATAGCCTCTATCTCAAGGCTTGATTCCAGCCAACCGCATGGAGCACTGGCTCTTGACCTGGCTCATATTAAAGAGCAGCAGGTGTGGGTTATCAGGGAAACATGCACACCCCATCTTCAAAGACCACCCCCAGCACATTGGCTAGGCCAGTATGCATTGCTTAAAGCCAATTGAAGGAAAAAGGAAAAGTCCTAGCCAGTTCTGTACATATCAATACATGGAAATAGAGTCAGGCACAGTCAAAATGAAGACAGTTGCTCTACTTTCAAGGAGAATCACTCAGGGGGTCCTCCACCAACCATTTACATTGTATTCAGTATTATAAACAAGCTAGTGATGATTTAAAGTAGACCCGATTATGTGTATAGGTTACATGCAGATCATCATTTTATATAAAGGAATTGAACATCTCCAGGTTTCAGTATCCTCAAGGTTGATAGAGTCAATCCTCCTGCACCTACAGAGGAATGATTGTATCTATTTTGACTTTCATTCATTTCATTTTGGTTCCTGGCTGAAAGCTACCATAACCTTGTTTATTTCGCGGGTGAGTAGAACAAAAATAATAGATTTTGTTAAAGTATTTGACCTCTTGCCCTTCGTTTCTGAAGTGGCTCTAGAAAAGCTTCAGGACCATGAAGATGTAAACTAGTCTTTTATTATTTGTGAGCTCATGAGAACACATCGGGGTTTATGTTAATGCGATTTCTTTGGAAAGTCCCTTGATAACCACAGGATGGAGTGCTGGTTGCCAAAGAAATCAGGTATGCCTGAGAGAGCTGAAATTTCCTCCTTTCGAGAAAGGGAGTGAGGGCAAAGGTAGTCGATAACCAATAGCCAGTGGCTTAATCAATCATGCCTAAATAATGAAGCTCCCCCAAAAGACATAATTCATAGAATTTCCTTATAGTTGACACATGCTGCTTCTAGGAAGGCACCTCCCCCGTGTTAAGGTTTGAATCTAGAATGTTCCCTAATGCCTCATCCAACACATGCCTCATGTGTTAGAATCTTGGTCCTCAGTGCCACAGTGTGAGAGGTTGTGCTTTCAGAGGATGACTGGATTATGAAGGTTTTAACTTCACCCACATGTTTGACAGAGTTGTGTCACAGAGACCACAATAGAAGCAGAAGACAAACAAACACCCATGCCCTTTACCTGATACTATTAAAAGTATAACTTGTGTTTTCTTTTAAGATAGACAGAGGCTAAAACTTGGTACTTGCTAAAGGTCACGACTCCTCACTTGGGTGTGTAGATGGGCAGCAGATAGCTGAAAGTTATCAAAGCTTGATCTTCATCATGTAAAACTCCAGGTCAGGGCCTTTTCAGTTCTGCAGAAGTGCATGTTAGTCGCTTAGGGAGTGTCTGTCTACACACTGGGACAACAAAGTTTATTAGCCCTAAATTTACCTCATCTATTTCATCACTGTTCAAGACTAAGAGCATTTACACCCTGGTGTCTGCTCTGCCCAGGCCTATAGTCACCTTGGATTCTAGCAGAGCCTCATGTGACTGAGACTGACCCAAGGCATGAGGGTTCCTGTCATGGGGACCAAATTATCTCTCAAGTCATGGAGATTCCAGACGTAGGAAACCATGCCTGAGAGAACGACCAGCCAGGCCCCTGCCCACTTCAAACACCCATAAAACCAAACCCTTTCTTTCACTAATAGGCCAGTCTGATCCTCTTCATCAGAGCACAGCCCCTCCAGCTACTCCAGCTGGGGTCCTGTCCTCACTTCCCTTTCCTTTCGAAGCAAATCTTTGGCCTGCAAATGCATACTGCTGCTTTAGTTTTAATTTCCATTATTTAAAGCAAACCCCCATCCTAGCTGTTGACAGATTAAGCTACTCATAGATTCATTATGCAATGGCATTATTAGGCGGTAGCAGAAACTCAGGAGGGGACACCTAAATGAAGAGAGAGGGTTATGGTGCTGTGGCCTCAGTGACTGTGTCTGGTCCCCACACCCTCCCCCATTAGCACACTGCTTCTCTCTGCTTTCTGGCCACCATGAGAAGAGTATCCTACCCCCCTTGCCCTTCTACCCAGATGTTTTTGTCCTGCCACAGGCATAAAACATGACAGGACCAGCTGAGGGGGTGAAACCTCTGACATCCTGGACCAAATGAAATCTTATCTCCTTCAGGTTTTTTTTGGAGGGTGGGGCATTTTGACATAGCCTTAAGCTCACTTTGTAGCTCAGGCTGGTCTCGAACTCACAACAATCCTCCTGCCTCAGCCTCCCTAGTGCTGGAGTTTTTTTCTTCTTTATAGGAAGGAGGATTGAACTCAGAGCCTTTGTGCTGACTTACATCCCAGCCTATTTTATTTTATTATTTTGTATTTTGTAAGAAGGTCTCACTAAGTTGCTCAGGGTAAGGCCAACTTTTCTGCCTTAGCCTTCCAGAGCACTGGGATTACAGGTATGTGCCACTATGCCTGGCTTTAATATTCATTATAGGCGATCTAAACAGGAGCTTCCCTAAATTCTGTATACCACTCTAGCCAATTAACTCAACCTGAAGACAGTTGTTGGGACTCTGATCTGCAGCAACCAGAAGCAGAGGTTGGTGATCGGTGTGGAAAGTCAGGGAAGGGCAGTCTTGGGGGCTGAGTCAACAGCTGTGGGATCCAGCCCCATCTGTACTGTGGCACAACGTCGGAAGTGAATTGCCCTAGAGGACACGGAGCTGGTGACTGCTGCAGAGCTGCAGGCCAGCTTGGTGGACAGGGAGAAAGCACCACAGCCCTACAGTTACAGAAGTCTTCTGAGCTGACTGCTGGGTAAGCGGATAGGAGAAGCCGAGCTTGTTTTTTCCTGGATTCTTTAATTCACCTCCCTTGTTAGAGCAACAGAGGAGGAAGATGACTGCACTTCGGAGAGTTTCGATGGCTTGTCCAGATCTCGGGCCAACAGCTGCGCACTGGAGCTCGGGCTAGGCCCTGATGTCCTCTCCCAGCTCCTGTCACTGGCTGTGCACCCTCCTTGGCCTCACACCCAGGATGCTGGTGACCCTGGGGAGTGCACAGAGTGCTCCTGTTTGAAGTCTGACTACGACCGCTGCTTTCCTTCTGTGGACAGCGTGGGTCCAGCATGGAGGCCTCCGTGACTTGTGGCCCTCTGTCTCTACCCTGTGCAGCCAACCACTGGCAGGTAGGCTATTCCCAACAGCTGACAGGAGCCAGGTGCCAGGAGCAGCTCCATTCTTCTCAGCCCCTGGCCGCTTCCCCTCTGTGTGATCTGAGGTGTTCCTATGTCCCTCCCTGCTGCAATTCCTGCTCTGAGTAACTTTTTTCCCTCGGTCAACTCCACCGCTCTCTAATTCCGGCAAAACTGTAAATACAGAGAAAAATGAAACCTGGTCAAGGTTATTCTGGCCTCTTGTTTGCACTATAATGGCACTGGATCGTCACCTGATCCTGCACCCACTCTGCCTCTGTCCCATGGGCCTAGAAGTTAATTAACTGCGGCATTCAGGAGTTTTCTTAATCAGATTTCATCAACAGTCTTCCATGGCAAAGCTAAGTCCAGGCCGCACTGCAGTGCTGCGCAAAGGCCGCCCTGCGCACTCCTCTCTCTTCATCGGCCTCTGCGTGCGCCCCGCCCTTCCCAACCTGCGGCCTTGCCCGCTTCCTCTGCTCCAGGAAACAGGTCTCTTGATTGCTCCTGAGCTCCCTTGTGTTTTTCCACTTCACAACCTGTGTTCCCACCACCTGCCCTCACAGAATGACCTCCCGGCTTGTTTCCACCCCACCAAATCAGATTCATCTCTCCTTTATTCAACGCCCACTGCAGGCTGGCCTCTGGCCAGCGCTCTCCTGCCTCTTATCTCATCCTGCAAGGGCCCACATAAACCTCTTATCAGTGAAGCTTTCAGAGGCTACCCCCGCTGGAAATGGCCACTTTCGCCTTTCTTTCAGGCTGTTTGCCTATTCATTTGGCACTTAGTATGCCCTTAGCACTTTATAATCATTCATTTTTTCATTCATTCATTTTTAAACAAATATGTACTGAGTGGTTATTATTTGCTGGACACAGTGATAGGTACCAATAATATAGAGATGAAGAAGGTACCCTATTGCCACCAGGAAGCAGTCTAGTGGGAAAAGCTACACACCCAAGCAGAGCTCATCCTAAGGTCAGGGACCACCCAAAGGAGAATAAAGCGATCAGATGCTGGAATAGAGCCCCACATGGATCAAACTCACTTTGCGCCTTTGTAGCATAAGAACAGATGGACATAAGCGGGGCCCAGAGCTCACACAGAGCTCTGGAGTTACAAACACATACTTCTCACATGGGTGCAGGCAAGGCTGCACAAGCTGCCACTCCTTAGTGGTCTGATCTGACCAGTGAGCTCAGATATAAACCATCAGAACCAGACACTATGCATATTTGAGTCCCTTTCTGCATGAAGGATCAGTCACTAACCAGCCAGGACCCATGCTCTGCAAGTGTGGATTCTTTATTTGCGTGGAGGACCCAGATGGGAACTTTCAGTAGGAACATTTCCTATCTCCGCTACTCTCTTCTGATGTTTTGCAGGACTGCTGGTCTGACCTGCCCTGGATCAGAGCTGTGGCTTCCCTGGGATTTGGGCAGAAGTCCCAATAAGGCCTTGGCTATGCCTGTGTTTCCTCTGGGTCTCGACTCACTTCTACATACCTAAACCCAAGAAGCTGGCTCTGGGAACACCAGCAGTCTGATGAGTGCAGGTCAACTGCAGGAGTTCAGCCACGTGCTCTGTGATGAATGAGGAGGACGTGGCCCAAAGATAGCAGAGAGAGGGCACAGTTGGGACAGAACAAAAGAGCAGGGGCTAAGCTGAGGAGCAGTCGTGTGTTTGGAAGGCGGTGAGGCAGCTCCTCAGGGTCAGCAGAGAATGTGCGAACTAAGACCGGACAGCCTGGGATGGCTGCGTAGAAGCTTGGCTTCATCCTAGGGCTCGTCAGGTGGCATAGGGCAGCTGGAGGAAGGGACTCACCCAAGATGACCCTGGCTACCGTGTGAAGGAGGGATAAGGGCAGGGAGCGCTGAGGCAGGACACCACAGCAGTGACTTCAGGCAGGAGACGAGAGGTGCCGGCATCTACTTGCAAGAGACCCGACAGGGCCTCCCAGAGAGGAAGACCTCTTCCTGAGAAGGAGGGTGCTCAGCTGAAGGCAAGGAAGGAAAAGCAGGTGCAGAAAAGCTCTCTGCCTCCCCTATTTGCCCAAAGTCAGGCATCAATTAGTAAGGGACAGGAGTAAGTCCCCACTGGGAATTCCTTATCAGCTGGACTCTGGAGGAATCTGCATAACAAATGTCTAGCCGCTATTTCATAATTTTAGAATCAGGCAACTTTTCTTTCAGGCAACTTTTTATTGTCAGATAAAACACAGCCATTACTTGCCCCTCTGCAGTTACCTGGCCCCAGCTTCCTACCTCTGGAAGACTAGAACTGCCTGCCATCTGTTGTCTCGCCATTCTTCTAAGCCACTGGGCTGAATTTCCTTCATTGAGCATGTTAGAAGCTGGGACCATCGTGAGGTGAGTAGGGTCTGGTGAGCAGACCTATCATCTCAGCTCCTTGGGAGAATGTAGCAAGAGCTTGTCTTAAAATAAAAAATAAAAAGAACTGATAGGGTAGTTAAGAGGAATTGGGCTTACTCTGGAGCCAGTTGGTTTGATATCCTGAGAACATGCTGCTATAGAGCTGGTCCATCCCTTCTTGGGGAAGCTGCCTTTCTATGCCATGGTCGAAGATGGCTTGATTCACTTCTGAGACTTAAATTTAAATGTGTGAGGCTTTCCAAGTGTACAACTTTGGCCCTGAACTCTAGATCAATATATGCAGCTGTTGCCTTGACATAATGTTCAATAAAACTTATAGGAGGTCTCTGACAGAGCTCCTGCAGTGGGCCCCAGCAAACCAGACCTCAAATGAAAAGGGGGTTACTGTACCTAAGTTCTGAGTCAAACTGAGATTAAATTGGTACCTAAACTTCTAAGAAAGCAGGGGAGTGAGAGGTACCCACGTTTCCTCGTTGGAACCTCAGCTGCAACAACAATGAAGTTCTCTCTGCCTTAATCCCTGCATCCTGTAATTCTTTAATCCTTACCAAAAAGGTGACCTGAAGCAACCTGATTACGACACAAGTAGTTCTTTTTCCGCGTCTTCTCTATTCCTGCCTGCAAGGAAAACAACTTGGAAACAACCAATCTACCTTTTATTCTTGACTTCTAGTTTTTAGCCCTTCTCTATCCAGAAAACTTCTCTGTTGGGAATTGGCTGGGAGCTCAGTGACAGAGATAACTCTCACCACACATCAGCCTCTCCTGCTCAGAGCACTGGAATGTGTTGTATCTGACAGAATAAAAGTTGCCTGATTCTAAAATTATGAAATAGCTCAGTTCATGAATGCCTGCGTTCCCGTACAACTCAGCACTGCAGCAAAGTGTTGGGCAACATTTTGCTTCCGTTCACAAACGTCACATCAGGTAACAAACACAACTGTGGCCAGCTTCCCTCACAAACACAAATGAGCCCCTCACCTCCCACATCGTAAGACAAATTATTTTGAGCCAAGATACTGCTGTAAAGCCAACTGAGATCCTTAAAAATACCTTTTACGACCCCCTCTGGATGCGAGAGACACTGACAAGCGCTGTGCTGCTGAGCTGCACCCCTGCCTATCGGTGTGGCAGTGGCCCCTTGCCCCTTGCCCTCCATTCCTGCAGCTCCTCCAGCAGGGTTCTTCTCACAGGGCTCCGCCACACCCCTCACGCGCCACACGCGCTGCAGCCCCTGCATCTCCCCCAGTCTCTCCGCCCCGTCCAGAGCAGATCCAGGAGGCCCACGTTCCTTCCCATGCCTCATGCTGTTGCTGGCTCTTACATGGGGGTTGTACGACCTTGTAAAAGTGGTAGCTCCATTTTTATTCCTCCTCCTGCTTTTAATTGGCAACCAGAAAGGTGTTTAAAATTATGTATCTGGACAAAATGCTCATTTATTTAAAAACTTTTACTGGTTTCTGTTAGACTTGAGAAAAAAATTCAAAATGCTTACCATAGCCCCCTGGCCCTCTACTACCCTCTCTGTTCTGATGGCTTTTCCCTCTGCTTCTTCACAGCTGAAGCCATATGGGCTCCTCTCAGTTTTTCAAATACCCGAGCCTCCTGATGTATGGACTTTATATTTTCTGTTTTAGGGGAATGCTGGGATTGAACCTAAGACCTCATGCATTGTAAGCATGTGTTCTGCCATAAACTCTGTCCCCAGTCTCTCTCCCGACTATTGTTTTGGGGAAAGCTAGCAGATTTTTACCTTCGGTATCTGCTAGCTTCAATTGCTCCGTCAAGTCTCAGTTCAACGTACTTTTTTCCAAAAGGGCTTTCCTGGTCTCCCTTTCCGAATTGGACCTTTCTTT
This sequence comes from Ctenomys sociabilis, assembly GCA_004027165.1. Taxonomy (NCBI): domain Eukaryota; kingdom Metazoa; phylum Chordata; class Mammalia; order Rodentia; family Ctenomyidae; genus Ctenomys; species Ctenomys sociabilis. Next base: position 21,054 of record PVKA01016783.1, on the reverse strand, counting down.
GAGGGACGCACCATGATTCCTTAATCACTGCTCCTTTATGGTCCTGTGAGCACATGGCTGCTTACCTGTGTGACTGTTCGTCTAGATCTACCCCCTCCCTCCGACCTGGTATGTGCACACTCTTGCACGCCTGCCTACACAGCCCACTACCACGTGGTTAGAGCCAGGTGTAAAGCCTGGTCCCTAAGACCCAGCAGATCATTGTTGAATTGGTGAGGTACAGGCCGTGAGAAAGACACACACCAGAGGCCGAGAGAATTCAAAGGAGGAGGGCCATTACCTCCGAGCTGCAGCTGCGGTGGAGGCTTCAAGGGAGATACAGCATTTGACGTAGGATTTAAAACATGGGTGAGGTGGAACTGGCAGAGGGGAGTGGCAGGGAAGGAGTGGGTGGAGGACAGCCTGGCTGGAGAAACCCAGGTGGTGTCTGAGACGTGGTGAGTAACCTGCAGTCTGGAGCACAAGAAGGACTATCAAGGGCACTGCCAGACAGCCTTCAGGACCTATTTTTAAATCCTCAGGAGGGGATGACAGGCGGCCATGAGGCTTCCCGGAACAAAGGGACCCTTCCCTTCCTGCAAGGCAGGGACCCCGGGATATTCTATACAGATTATTTCATTAGCTCTCAGGAGTTGAAGGGCAGCCGGCCACACCCTTTCAGCCCCTGCTTTTTCCTGGTTGGTCCCCAGCTCCAGGCACCTGGAAGGCAGGCGGGAGCCAATTTCCACTTCTGGTGGAGACTCCGTGTGGTGTGACGGTAATGTTGATCATTTCATGCAGTTCCACATTAGGAAATGTGGTCGTTTGAACAATTTTTTATGGAAGCAAATTTGGACGGCATTTGTATAATTCCTCCACAGGTGTTCGACTCGGGTTTGAACCATGTTCAGGAGTAGATGCTCTGGACTCATGCAGGCCACTGAAATTCTTTCAGCTACACACTGGACTTTTTGAAATTGTGAGCCACTATTGAAAGTTTCTTTCAAAACTATGGATGGCTCCACAGGTTAGAGTTTTAAAGGGATACTTAGGTACTTTCCAGGAGCTGAGTCATTATTTTTCACAGTCATCCTATCAGGGAAGCACTCTGATCCCACTTCTAGATAAGGAAACTCAAGCTCAGAAAGATTAAGTAACTTGCCCGAGGTCACACAGCTTGTAAGTGACGGAGGCCACATTGGAATTGAGGTCAGTGTGAAGCAAACTGATGTTCTTGGTTATTATTCCTTTGGGTCTTGAGGACCCATCCATATTCCTTTAAAAAAAGTTTTGCTTTAAAATACTTTCAGAGTTTTAGCAAGTTACCCAAAATTATAACCTTCACTCAATTTCCCCAGTGGTGACATCACTCCAACACCAAATCAAGGCCAGAGAGGCGATGTAGATACCACCCAGAGTTTATTCAGATCTCATCACTTTTACCCACGAGGTTACTTTCCAAGTCAGACAAAATTGGTCAGGAGTGGGGACTGATCTTCGCCGGGGTGCTCTGGAGCTCTGTCTTCCCTGAACCCTTGAATGCGCTCTGAGGTCCTGAAGAGGGGATGAATCAACAGACGTGAGGACATCCATTTTGCTGTTATGGAAATGCTATGATCCCCAAGGGATGCATCGCTATCCAGCTCCTCTGAAAGGGAAAGGACTCTGAGAGGTGGAAGGGAGATGAAGCCCCTATCTACAAAGACCTGGAGAGACTGGCAGCCTTTGGAGGCCTTGAAAGCCCCCTGGGGCTGCGCAAGGCCTGGCTCAGCCACAGGCCTCCCTGCCCATTGTCTGTCTCCTGGCAGCTGAAGAGGAGTGATAAGCGTGGGAGATAAAGCAGGCTCTGGGTCTGAATCACTGCTTGCCCATCAGGGGCTGGGGCTGTGAACCTGCCTGAGTCACTGGCAGCCAACCAGGCTGCTTTTATCTGGAAAAACTCCCCACAGGACGGCCCAGACGTGGCTGAGGGAACAATGGGGGGAAATGGAGGCCCGAGCCTGGGTGTTAGGGACCTGCCACCCACACTCCTTTGCAGTGTTATTTCTGGCTGAAACAGACAGACTGTGGGAAGAGGTGACATGAGGCTTGGAAATGAAAAGGAAGTGGTATGAGGATGAGGGAAATGAGGGAGATTGTTTTCCCAGCTTTAGGGATTCAGTTACAAGATTCTGAGAACAGCCACCCGTGTGCGTGGTGATTGCCATCCCAGCAGCAGTGAGAACTCCTTGGCTATCAGGCCAAAGGCTGAAGCTGGGGCTGGGGAGTGGGGGAGGTCTATTTCCTCTCAAATAATTCCACCCCTAAATTCAGAGACCCTACAACAAATGAGCAGTCAGAACTCAGGAAGAGACACAGCCGTCAGCCTTGGGTGCAAGCAGAAGGGCATTGGGGCTCTGAGCCTAGCCCATCACCACGGACTTCTGGTTTGGACACAGTTTATTCTTAGCCAGTTCACACTGGTGCCTAGAAAGGACTGGTTGTTCTAATAAATATACTCAAAAGCTCTCTGCTGTTTGTGTTCCCCCAAAATTCCTATGTTGAAATAAGTCCTAATCATCAGTGCCTTAGCACAGTGTGACCTTATTTGGAAACGAGGACATCAGGGGTGGTACTTGTTCAGATGAGGTCATAATAATAATAAGTAGGCTGTGACTGGTGTCCTTCCACCAGCGGGGACACTGGACCTGAAACCCCATGCAGCAGAACACTGTGAAGAAGGCTGAGATTGGGGTAGCCCTTCTGAAGACTAAGGGACAACCAGAAACTAGGGGAGGGGCATGGGACGGGCTCTTCCCACAGGAGGAATCAAACCAGAACTGTGGAGCAATTATTATCTGTTGTTTAAACCACCCCATGTGTGTGTGATACTTTATGATGGCAGCCTAGAAAACTAACACTATTAAATTTTTTGTTTTGGAAGCTTTGTCAGGCTGATTTCCTGGTCCCTGGTCTGCACTGAGAAATTCACTTTTGTTTTACTTTTTAACATTAGAAGGGTTTTACTGTATTTATTATCTCAACACTTTTATTTTCAGTGGTTCTTATAAACAAAAAGAAATTCATAAAAAGAAATTGTGCTCAAATTAGCATCAGTCTCTGCTAGCTGAAAACAAAAACAAGGACAGAACTACACCTAGCTGTAGGCAACATTTCCCCCTGGCTCCCACAGGCCAAGTGGGTGAGGAAACCAGAGGCAGCACCACTGCCGTGTTCTCTGCAGGTACACTACACTTGCACGAACGTGAAGCGCTCTGTCTGCTCAGATCTCAGGCGTCCAGGAAAGCAAGAGTTGTGCTGGAATCGCTGAGGAGCAAATGCTACTGGCCGAAAGATGACCTAGGGAAATGGAAGAAGCGGTGTGACTACAAACCCTTGGAGACAGTGGGCCCAACTCAGTGGTATCCTTCAGACAGACACAGCCAGGACATGTGGGATACAGTGGGTTCTGGCCGAAATCTCTACGATTCATGAGTTGCTGGGATCTGAGACATGTTTCCCTGCTCGCTCTCTCCTATCACTGCTGCTCCAGCTTCAAACACTACTCGCTCTAGGGAACACGTTGCAGTAGACACAGGTCAGTTCAAACACAGGGAACAGCACAAAAAACACTACTCCATCCCCTCCTGTCCTGAGATTCTCTTAGGGCCTCTTCTGGGGTGTAGACTGGGGCTTTGGTATGGGCTGAAGGCATTTCCCAGCATGCCCTTATCACTGATATGGGGGGCCTGACTGGGAGACTGACTGGTAGAGACAGAAAGGAGGCAAGAAAATCACCAATTTAAAAATCCTACTTTTAAGAAAAGCTCCAGGACCCATGTTAGCCACGCCCCCTCCAGGAAACCCACCCCCAGGGGGTCTTCAGGACAATGAGTCTGTAAACTGGGGCCAGGACTGTACCTTTCACCTGTACCTCCCTCGAAGCTCCCTTCTTCTAACCCCATCCTTTAGCAGTGTGCTCTTAAAGAGAAAGCACAGCTGAGCTTCAAACACACGGAATGGTTTGCGTTCAAGCCTAGGCTACCACACGTGGCCTGACAGATGCTAGAATATGCGTCCTAGATCACCCATCTCAGGGACACCCAGAAGTTTACAATGAAGCCATCAATTCCTGACCTTATATCTGTTTCTCTCTCTGTCCCCATCAGACTCTATTTTCTGAGTGTGTACTTTTACAATTCTACTTAATTAACCTCATTCTGCCTCTTACTGAAGCATCATTGCAAAAAAAAAAAAAAAAAAATTACTGGGCCGGGGAGATGGCGCAGTAGAATAAGTGCTTCCTTGGCAAGCACAAGGGCCTGAGTTCAATCCCAAGTTCTGAAAAAAAAAAAATTATACAGGGTACAGGGTCCTGATAGTGATCCTCCTGTTCTCAGCCCTCCCAACACTGGGGTTATAAGCAAGTGCCACCATGCTCTGTTTCAGTGGCCGGCCAGGCATGCCCAGGGGTTCCAGGGCCAGCACAGCATGCAATACTGGGGATCAAACTCTGGTCCTTGTTCTTGTCAGACAGACACTTAGACTACAGAGTTATCTCCCCAGCCATTAATGATGCATCTTGAAAACTTCTTTTTCTATGACAAAAGTCAGGGAACCGGGTCCAGGGAGATAGCTCAGTAGAATAAGTGCTTGCCTGGCAAGTGCAAGGGCCTGAGTTTGATCCCCAGTTCTGGTAAAAAAAAAAAAAAAAGGGAACCTGAAACTTACCTGCAGTTGAGTAATTCGATGTTCCTCCTCTCTACTTTAGGGGGGCCTGTTCAGACTGGGTCCATTGACAGCGGGGCCTGTGCCTGTCCACATGATTTAGAAGATCAGAGCTAGAATATACTGCTGAGAAATCAGCCAAAACCAAGCAACTTCCAGTCCTGCCTTGGCCCCACTTGCCCACCACCACCCCATCTGCTACCCTTTCTCTAAGAGTGTTGGAGGCAGATGATAGGGAGGAGGCTAGAGGCCAGCAGGGCCGAAGAAGCTGCCCAAGGAGCCCACAGGAGCTCACTCAAACAGGGAACTGACCTCCATGACAGAGCTTGCTCTGGACTCCACTGGGTCCACCTTGGAAGCATCCGGGGTACTTTCTTCGCCTTGCTCCTGTCCCAGTCAAACTCCTATAGACACCCCAGTCTCCCTTAATCCTATTCTCCTGACCAGCCCTGGTTCCATTCCAGGAAGTTACAGGTCACATCTGCAGATCCCTGGGCACCCAGAGGAGAGGTCTTAGCCTTTCAGAGACTTCAGAATGTACCACTCACACACCGCCTCCTAGCTCAGTGTAGATGACCGAGCTAGCACAGTCTGTTTAAGCTGCCTGTAAGAAAACTGTCATCCACAGCAGCACAGCAGAAAATAGGCTTCTTTCTCCCAGCCTAGGTGCTGGGAAGCAGACAGCAGGTGGCCTGAGGGCCTGGGTGGTCAACCGCTGGAGCCTACTAGCTGCATCCAGGCCTTCCTAACAGAGGACACGAAGAGTTAAGCAAATATACGTGTATGCTGAACTGGAGCTTGAAACTCAAGCTCCCTGGGTCTCTTTCAGAAGCCAGAGCCAGGGAAATGTCTATTGTCAATAAAGGCCACCAGGAGACCAATAGAAAGACAGTGTGTCTCTGGGAGAGGGGCCTCCGGGTGTCACCAGGCAACAGACACAAAGGAGGCAGGATCAGCTGCCCAGCTGAAGATTGTACCATCCCAGCCCCCACCCCAGTCCCAAAAGCTCCCACCCTAGCCAGGCCAGGTGGAAGAGCCAGCCCAACCCCTGAGATCAAATTGCCACCTGTCTCAGGATTTGGGAGAAAGGAGCCAGGGTAGAAAGGGATTTATTGGAAACTTTATTATAATTTAGTTTATTGAGAACTGGGCCAATGGCAAAGGTGAAGATTTGCAAGTGAAAAGTAAGTACCACAGCAAGACTCATGCCCTAGGCCCCCTTGCTTCTCATTTTCTGGGAAATGCTGGGTGAGATGCTTTGGACGAATTTTTTAAATTAGACTGAAGGACAATGTAAGGTGAAACCTAGGGATGCACATTCCTCATTCTTACAGAGAACACTCCCTCATGTCACAGAACTGGAACGATCACCCATGCAAAGCCATCTTATCTCAGCCTCCTGGGGACGTGGCGCAAGCCTTTTATTTCATCAGATAGCTCAGCACTGAACATTCATGACAACAGCGGTAGCCAGTGCCAGGGATGCAAAAATGAGTCGGTCATTTTCCCTGGTGATCTGGCCCACTCCAAAGATTCACTGTCTTCTCCTCTTTTGTTGCTGAAGACTTTCAAATCCACAATCCCAGTCTGTCCTGAATGTTCCTTCTCCTGAGCTCCAGACCGTGTACCAAATAGTTTTTCTATACATGTCCTTGTTGCTTTCCCAAAGTCTCTCTCCCAACTCAACCTGCTTGTTATGGCTTAGATCTAAAATGGTCCCCAGTGGTGACTGGATGATGGGGTAGGGATGGCTGGGTTTCCTTTGAGAGGTGCTGCCTGATGCAAGGAGAGGGGTCACTGGGGGGCATGGCCTGGTCCCTGGCTCCACCTTCCTGTCCTCTGCTTCCTGGCCACCCTCATAAAGTGAGCAGCTATCCTCTGCCCAGCCCTTTCCACCATGCCATTGTGCCTCAGAGCCAGCCAACTAAGGCCTGAATCCCAAGTCACTGTGAGCCAACATAAGCCTTCCCTCCTTTAAGCTTGGATGTCAGGTATTGTGTCTCAGTGATGAGAAGGTGGTGAAGACAATGCCTAGGCTCAAGGCTTCGTTGCTCTGTCACCAAACCTTTACCCCCACGTAGATTCTTAGTCTTGGAGAATGATGCTACCTTTGCCCCGTTGTGTGGGCTGAATTGAAATCTGAGAGACAGGCTTTAACAGATCCTTCCTGAGTGCCTTCAGAAGGTGTTTGTGCTGCTGACACCTTGAACTTCGAGATACCAGAACAGAGACACAACAAATGTCCGTTGTTCTAAGCTTCTGAGCACCTGTCATCGAAGCCAACAAACCACCAAGCCGAGGCGTCTCTCCCAACAGCTGTGCTCCTGCTGTACTTTGGAGCAGGCCACTGTCACCGCTCACCAGACCATTGTCCTTGCCTCCAGCAATATCTCCTGCCCCAGTCTTCAAATGACAACCAGAGTCATTTTTCCGAGTGTAAATGTGAGGTGCCACTTCTCTGCCCAAAAGCCGTCAGAGGCTCTTCATGGGCCTTGGGATGTAGCTCTGCTCACTAAAGAGTTCAGAGAGAAAGGGGTCTCTCTGAACTCATCTCCCACTGAGATGGGTTTCAAGAGATTGTTTGCAATCATAGACTAACTCTTCCCATTTAGATTCTTTCCAAAAGATTAGATGAGCTCTCTGTTGGGTCTTGGCATCTTCTCCAACCCTATCTGTTTTCTCCAGTACTGTCAAGCTCCTTTCTCCTCTTCAATGTCAAAAGAAAAAAACATTTCAGTGTCAAAGGAGCAAACACCCCATCTCTTCACCAGCATTCACATGACCTCTCTCTGTTAGAACGCGTTCCCTCACCATCTTTATCCCCTGGACTTGCCACATTGCCTTGCAGTGCCAGACCACGGCTCCAAGGGGGAATGCATGGTCATGTTTGTGGGTGTACCATCTGGGATACAGCAAAACCCACATGAGGTCATAGGGGTTTTTTTTGAAAGTGGCTGAGTCTAGAGTGTGACTGCTAGTGCAACACTAGGATTAAGGGTGGATGATTGCTGGATTAGTGGCTGATTGGGTAAGTACCACTCTCATTCTAGATACAGTATAACAGGGGCAATAGTCATCGACCAGTGTCCCAACTGATGGATTGAGACACTTCCAGCACAATGAGCTCCATCTGGAGGGGAGTCAACAACTGGGCAAAGTGATTCAACTCGGTTTGAGGAGGTTATTTCACAAAGGGGATGACATTTAAGCTGGGACTTCATAAGTGAGAAAGAATTGGCCGGGATAAAGAGGGGACAGGGTAGGGAAGCCTGCTCCAAGTAAAGAAGAGGCTGTGGGTAGAGGAAGAAGATGTGGCTAGGGACTGCAGGAGGACTGCACTGTGATGCGTCCAGCACTGTTTTCCACACGTAACTTTTAGCTACTTTCTCTCAACATGGGTAGGCACAAAGCAAGCGAAGGGGAGACTCACAGTCTGGAAGCGTCTTTGCAGACATAAGACTAATTTGTAGCTGAGTGTGGTGGCGCACACCCATAATCCCAAAACTCTGGAGGGCTGAAGCAAGAGGGGCTTGTACATCTGAACCCAGCCTGGTTTGTGTCGTCTCCCCAAAGCTGCTTGAGGTCATAGGGATTTTTTCTTTGAAAGTGGCTAAGTCTACAGTGTGACTGACTGCTAATGCAGTGCTGGAATTAAAGGGTACTTGGATTAAGGGTGGGTGGTTTCTGGGATTAGTCACTGACTGGGTTGATACCACTCTAATTCCAGCAATCTAGATATAATATAAATGGGACAGAAAGAGGGGCTAGGGAGATGGCTCAGGGGGATAAGCGCTTCCCTGGCAAGCCCAAGGGCCTGAGTTCAATCCCTGGTTCTGCCAAAAAAAAAGAAAGGGGCTGTTGAGCACTCTCTGGAGAGTCTCGCCTCTCTCCCTCTCCCTCTCCATACCCCCCTCTCTGTCCCTGTCCCCCTCTCTCTGTCTTCTACCACCTTGAACTGTGGCTGCCCCTCTGCCATGTGCCACCCTGCCTTGGGCCAGCCAATTATGGACTGAAACATTTACAAACTGTGAGCAAGTAAATCTTTCCACCTTTAACTTTGGGGGTCCAGTGTTTTTGTCTCAGCAATGAGGAAAGTAATCAAGACACTGGAGAATGTAGCTACTTGGTGAGACTGTTTATCAATTTTTTTCTTTTAAATTTAAAAGGCTGGGTATATAGCTCAGTGAGAAGCCCCCTTATGCAATCCTAGCACCGCACCAGTGTAATTTGTGTACCTGCCCAACATAAAATCATATTTGAAGACAAAAATTAAGCTATCCATTTGCTTTCTCTTCTCCAAGAGAAACACATTTGATCCCCTGACTGTTTTCTTATCAAATCCATTTTCTTTCCCTGAAGCCCTAATTCCATGAAGTCATTTTAATCTGTCCTTTCCCTGAACTCACTGGTCCAATGGCATGGGCCAGAACTGAAGAGAAAACATAAATAAAACCAAGAACATTTTTCCGTCTATGGCCAGGGCAAGATCAGTCTCATCCCTGTGGAAATGTCCACCATGGTCCAACACGGTTCAAAGCACCCAAGGGACAGGAGTCTCCACAGGACAGGAGGCAGGGGAGGCTCAGCAATCTTGACGAGCAACAACTGGTCTCAAAAGCCCCAAAGAGTCAGAAGCAGCCGGGAGGACTGACACTCCTCACAGTGAGAAGGCTGAGGCTGGGGCCCAGGGGAAGGGAAGCCTGGAATCACTTGTCCCCTTGGTCTGGACATGGCAATGCAGCCGGAACACAGAAAGGCAGGAGCTGAAACATGAGCACACGCACAACTTGAGCCCAAGAAGCAGCAGCAGCAGTGGCGATCTAGAGTCATTAACCTGTTCTTTGTCACCCAAACCAAGGATGTCAGAACTCCTTTGGAAGCTCAATCGCATGTAAAAGCAATAGTGTGGCAGCTAACAGGAGAGACCAGATGGCCAGTCACTCCCTGAGAAGGACACAGAGGGCATCTGGTCAACCCCAGGCAAGGTGTCCAGGGGCAGAGAGTACAACAGTGGGAGGAGCAAGGACAGGGCCATGCAGGTGCCTCTGGGATCAGGGCAGCCCTCTTGGGTAGCACTGTCAGCTTCCCCCATCTGAGCACCAGAGGCACTTAGAGAAAGTGTTCAAAGTCACTCTAATGTGTTTGTGGGCCAGTGGGGAAGGGAGTGCTTCCACGGGAGGTTTAGAAGCTGGGTGCGAGGCTGTCCCTTCCACCCACAGCTTAGGGCCGGAGTAGGGAGCTGAACTGCTAATCAAGCCAGAGTCAGGCCAAGACAGACTCCCAGGAAGGGCTGGAGCTAGAAGAAAGGAAGCTCAGGGCTGAGCCTGTGTCCAGGTCCAGCCTGGGTGGGGCGCTGCTCTTCCAGCTGGGGCTGAGGCTGCTTTCATGGCCTCTGTTCTCTCTCTCCCTTCATGCCTGAGCAGTGCCTGGCATTGCATATGTGCTGACACAAGAAGGGACAAAAGGCGGCAAGACCCAAAGTCCTGACTTTGCCTCAGTATTCAGGACAGACTTGATCCTGTGGCCAGAAGTGTAAGCAAAGCGAGCTGTGTGGAGTGGAGAACTCAGGGAGAGAGGAGGGGATGAGAATCCGCCGAGTTGCTGTCACAGTGAGGCACGCGTGAACTGTGAGGCCGCCTGAGGGTCGGCCCATCTTGAGTTGCCACCAAGTGCTAATTCATGGCCCATGTTGAGTAAGTCCCAGGACCCATCAGGTGTCATTCGCAGTCACCCAAATGCCCTCCGTTCAAAGAATGAACAGCTCCCTCGGAATGCTTACCTTTGCTAAATACCGAGTGCTCATCTGGGCATGAAGAGGCTCCTGATAGCAATATCAAAACTGCCTTTGAATCCCGAATAATTTATGGGTATGTTCCTGCCCTTCTCCAAGCTCTAGGTGACAGATGGATATGCAATTAGCAGAGCAAAACAAAACCTGGCCTCTGATCTGTTACAAAGCATAGCAAACAGGCCTAGCTGGAAAACAGCGACTCTCAGCAGGGAGCAGCTGGATGGATGCGGTCTGAGCACATTGAAAGGCAGCTATAGCCAGCTGCATTGGGCAGACAAGATTTAAAGCCAGGGTGAGGGTCAGGTCCCAGCCATGGGGGGGCTGACTCCATGGGGGGGCTGGTGTGCCCCTCACTCTGTAAAGGCAGCTTCACCTGACTCCAGGGTGATCGATTCTTTCTGCTGCCTCGGCCTCCTTCATGCCCACCAGCTCATAGTGCCAGCAGCAGAGGCTGCCGGAGTGTGTCCTTGCGGCTCAGCGGGGCCGACGAGCAGGCCTCTGGCTGAGCAGAGAGCTCTGCTACTGAGCCCTGTGCCCCACTGACCACGAGCTTCCTCGCCGGCTCGTCTTCGATCGGCGTCCATAGCCGCCAACTGGGCTATTTAAGGGTCCCCTCCGCCTCCCGGGTCAGAGTTAGTAATACGGTAACACGTACCATGCCAAGAAATCATCTTTTTCCTAATATACGATTTTTTTTTTGCCACAGTGTGAGCCTTTTTTTTTTTTTTTTTCTTTCTTTTTCTTATCCAAGTTTTGAAGAGGTTAAGCTATTTCAAGAAATTATGTTTAGGCTTAAAGTATTAAAACAAATGTTATATTTAACTTTAATAAGTCAGTAAGTGTAACTGGTTCATATTTAATTAATTTTAACTTCTATTTCTATAAATTTCTATCTATTTTGTTTTTCTTTTTCTTTTTTGTTTTTAAAGACAGGACCTTGCTATGTAATTCAGGCTGCCTTTGAACTCACTATGTACCCCAAACTGGCCTTGAACTCGTGGTGCTCCTTCTGCCTCAGTCTGTCAAGTTCTGAGATTACAGGTGTGTGCTACCACGCCCAGCTCCTTTTGTTTTTTTATTTTATTTTATTGAAGTACAAATATCAATCAGACAGTTTCAAGACACCTTAACAAGACAGACTCGACAAATTAATACATTGCAAACTGTTTTCATAATCCTATTTTCTTCATATTATTATTATTATTAATTAGCTTATTTAGTTTTACAGTATTGGAAATTAAACTCACTCAGTATTGGGACAGGGTCTCACCGTGCAGCCCACATTCATAGTGATCCTCCTGCTTTCTGCCTCCCTACTCCTGGGATTACAGGCGCGAGCCACCACACCCAGACTCCATCGCCGGCTCAAGGCACCTGAAGGCTGGGCAGGTGCGGCATGCAGAACCGGGGATCGAACCCTGGTCCCTGAGCTTACCTAAACAAGCACTTAGACCGCTGAGCTATACAGCTGGCCGTATTTTTTTTTTTAATGTTATGCTGTTTATCGTTGATTACTAATTTGACTGGATCATGAGACTTTCGGAGACGTGGTTGGCTTGGGAGCCCCAGGCCCCCTCAGTGAGTTCACCACTGACGACCCTGATGAGCTCGGCACAGGCGGCCAGGAGGCAGGCTTAACTGGGGGAGGTGGGTCGTGGGAGCGCGTCCTTGGCTACTGTGTCGGCTCCCTGGCCGCTTCTTCTGCTCTCTTCCAGCTCTCCGCGTCCTGGCTCCCATGACATGAGCATTTTTTCTTTCCAGTCCCTTCCAGCATGATGCTTCTGCCTTGAAACTGGTCCACCATGGCCAGGAACATCGGAAACTGTGAGCCAAAATAAACCGCTCATCTTGCAAGCTGTGGTTGTGAGCTATGGTATCCCAGCAAATCCCAGAAAACTGAATAAGAAAAATGTTATTGGATTATGATTTTTTTAAAAAAAAGTTTGCCTGTAAATTTTGCCATTTAAAAAAAAAAATCTGTTTCCTTACTGGCCTGAACACCAACTGCTGTCTGCTTGCTAGAAGCAAATATCATATTTATTTATTTATTTGGTGGAACCAGAGATTGAACTCAGCCCCTTGCATTTGCCAGACAAGCGCTTATTCTACTGAGCCATCTCCCCGGCTCGCTAAGTATCATCCTTAGTGAGCGAAATGGGAAACAGCCTTGGTGGTTCCCAACCAGGCTTCATCACTAGTAGCTGACAAATGCATTTGGGCAAGCAAAATGATCACAGCAGGTCTTCCTATTCTGACGCCAGTGCCATCCATATTTGTTCTCAGCCCGAGGACCTTGGAGTCTCCCTGACTCCTCCTCTCTCTTACATAGCAATTAGTCAACCCTAGGAGTTCTGCCTGTAACAGGTACCCTTGACCCAGCCCCACAGCACCACCTTTAGGCCCTGACCCTGGTCCAAGCCCTCCCTCCCTCTCTGACCTGCACAGTGGAGACTACACCGGTCTCCCTACTGTCACTCACCCTACAGTTTGTTTTCATCATAGCAACCATCTACACTGTTGAAAGGCAACACAGAGCGAGCTGCTCCTCTGGTCAGTATCCTCCAAGTCCCCTGCACTCAGAGGAAATCCCCCCTCCTAAGGTCACTGATATTCTCATGGAAGGCAGGAGCAGTTGGGAGGCTGTGGAGTGAGCGGGCAGCCAGCCTGGAGAGGAAGGAGAGGGCTTCAGGTCCGGGTCTACAGAGAGAGCCTGCATTGTGACACACTGCTTGCTCTTTGAAATTACAGCAGATGCTTTGAAGGGAGCTCTTTATTGTCAAATTGTGGGAGTTAATGCCAGCATCCCTGAGTTCTAAAAGGAAGTGTGACTTACCCCTGTGGTTACAGGCTTCTGAACAGAAATCAGTTCTATTACAATTAAGTTTTGCAAAATTTTCTTGCCCAAATTTGTCTTCAGAAATGAGAGATTTCAGTATTTACAAAATAGTTAGTATATACAGCTACTTTCTCTTAATTCAATGAGAAGAAAGATTTGTACTAATAATGTTTGGACAGGATACCTTGTCTGCATCTTATATTCTGAATAACTACTATGAAGGGAACAATATGGAATGTATTAATTATTGCAAGAGTCCTACTAAAGTGTTTTGAAACTGTCTCATTGCTATTTGTTTCTCAATGAAATTAATAATAAAAACATGAGTAATTTGCATTCAGGGCATCAAGGTGAGGTCTTCCTTGTGGCTTATTACTGGGAGAGAGAAAATAAAACCCCTTTTCCTTCCAGCCAGAGGTATTTCTAACTGTACTTACATAAGCCATGTGACAAATCAGAAAGTGTGGGCCTCAGTGAAGCCCTGTGTCAACCACCTAGCAACGCAGCCTTTGTTCCAGTGGAGCCTGCCAAGCTGGGGGAGGCTTTCTGTCCCTCTCTGCTGTGCTGGAGGGTGGGCCACTCTCTTTCCATCAGAGGAGCAGGTCACCTGATACTGCACCCCCTGAGATGAACACAGGAGTCCTTTATCTGAGTTACCTGAGCGCAGACCTATGCAATTTTCATTACCCAACTGGCCATAAGAGAAAGGAAGCATTTCCCAAGGAAGACTCGCACAACATTTCTCCCAGGCTTGTCAAAGCCTTAGTGCCAGTCCTCCCTCTCGTGGGCAGGGGCCAAAGTTACCTTTTACCAGTAGAGCGTCACACAGATACGTTTAGCTCTGACATCCCACAATCTGTATATTTTGTCCTCCCTTTCCATGCTTCAAAAATATTTTGGAAAGGAACTTCTTCACAATGTGCCTCGGAACACTTCCCATTCCCATTTCCCTGCACAAACAGAGTTGCTCCCTGTAGCTAAAACAAAATCATCTCAGAAAGCAAGCCTTCCAGGCCCAGGAATCTGCCAAGGGCCAGGCGCCTGCCTCCTGTTGGGAGAATAGGAAAGTGCAGGGACGTTGAGAATCTGCCGTGAACCAGGTGATTTTCAGGCATGTCTACCCAAGCCTTCTGTCCTGGGATCTCCTTTATAGGATTACATTACTGAGACAGGTATCAGAGAGGCCCCACTGCGCCCTCCCTAGTCCAAATTCTGACACTCGTTCTTGCCTGGGTTCTCGCAATAGTTTTCTAAGTGATCCCTCACTCGGAACACTATGCATGCTGCAGTTACAATAAAAATTTCAAAAAACCGGTGTGATCAGGTGACACAGCTCTGCCCCCACCCCACTGGTGAAACTCCTCCCGTGCTGCCCCATGCGCCTTGAACAGACACCGCCCGGCAGCACCACGGCGTGGGCTGGTCCTCCGCCCTCTGCGACCTCACCTGCGCCCACCTTCCCCGTCTCTCTGACCTCTGAGCCTGCCGCGCTGCACCCTGTCCTCCAGCACGGACCTTCTCCCACACCATACACCTTTCCTGGGCCCACCACCCCACCTTGCCCGGCCTCCGTGCACCCAGAACATCGGGAAGCTCACAATTGCCTGGACCCCTCCTCAGATGAGCTGGCCCTGCTCTGCGGTTTCCTTTCCTTGCCAGTTTTCTCAACGAGCACCTGAGAGTTTCAGTTTCCTCGCCAGAGAGTTGCAATTTCCCACTGATGCATTCTGACACTACAATTACCCCAGCTCCTGGCCCACTCCCAACTTGCTGTGTGAGCAGGGTAGAAAAGCGAAAACCCGGATGAGTGACAAGTGGGCTCACAATGCCACAGTGTCCGCTGAGTTCGCTGCCCCAGCCCCACTTGGAATCGCAGGCCTCCCATCTCTATGGAGGCTTGGTCCCCACCTTGATCCTGGCTGACACACGGAGTTACTTTGCTCTTTTCCAGATACTTAAACAATTCTGCTAACATAAATAGAGTTCCCTTGTATGTGTTCCTTCCCTTTTAGAAGCTTCTCACATTGCTTTGCATAGTGTGCACCTGCGCATGTGTGCGGGCGGGCGGGCGTGAGCACCTGCATGCCTGCACGTGTGTGTGCCGCTGCTCCCCACTCTTTTTCCTGCTGAGTACTCCTAGTTTGAAAACCTCCTTTCCTAAAGACTGAGGCAGCGTAAGGTGCGTGTCACGGTGGCTCTTCCCCAGGAGGGGAGCCCAAATAGGGAGCCAGTAGATACCAGAGCACTAGTCGGCCAGCGAACAGTGCAGATCGAAAGAGGACCACTGGTAGGGCACCCTGTTCACAGCTAGGGCCCAATCACATTACATTCAACTTCTTCAACTCTCAGAACCTGGCCTGTCTGGCTGAAACACTGTACAAGACTCTGGGAACAAGGACCTGGCCTTGTCCCCAGCACAGAGAGAAGTAGAGAGGACATCACAAAGAGGCATGCTTTGTGTTGTGCTAGAGAGAGGAGCCAACTGCCCAGGAAACGACAGGGTGGGAGACAGCCTAAGAAATATCCATGCTGGTCTTTTTTTATTATTTTTTTGTCTTTTTGAGACAGGGTTTCACTATGCAGTTCAGGCTGGCCTTGAGCTCACTTGGTAGCTCAGCCTGGTCTCGAACTCACAACAATCCTCCTGCCTCAGCCTCCCGAGTGCTGGGATTACAGGCCTGCGCCACCATGCCCGGCTCTCATGCTGGTCTTTAGGACAAAGCGAATATCATCTAATAAGTGAGGCAGGAGAGGGTAACCAAACTGGGGGAAAAGAGGCAGTGAAGAAACTGGAAAATAGAAAGTTCCCACTGCAGCATTATGTTTATTGCTGAGGCTGTGGTGTACAGTATGAACTTATAATGAGCTGTCTATATTGAAACACATTTGAGGGCAAAGGGGTCTGGGTTAACAAGGAAGGCAGGATAACAGGTATCAACCAGGACTCCTGGGAAAATTGGACTTTGTGGCTCCCTGCAGAGAGGGTAGAAAGTTCTGGCAGGGACAGAAGTGGGACAAGGAAGTGAAGGCTGTAAATCCTGCCAACGAGCCAGAATTTGATCCACTAGGCATTGAGTTGTCAGGGAAGGCAGGTGACATGGTCATCCCAGTACTGGAGGAAGAGAACCAGGGTATCCCTATTAAAAAGGCATTCAAAGTGTGCTAGCCTGTAGTTTTTCAAGGGTATGAATCACATCTTCTTATTCATAATCAATACTGTACCCAACATATGTCCCAATGCGTAGAAAGTTTTCTGCTACCATAAAGAAATTTAATAAAAATTTTAAGTGCAAGCCTTTCCCTGAATGTTCTTTTTACAACTGCAACCTCTCCCCCACTTACAATCTCCAACCTTCTCTTTTCCCCCATAGCTAATCTGCCTGACTGGCTAGCCATCGTCTCTGTGTCCTCACTCAAGGAAAAAGCGGCAGAGGGCAGAGATGCAGACCTGTTTTGTTCAGGGCTGTTGCCATAGTGACAGGGCAAGGCAGCAGTACATACAGGCTCACTGAAACAAAAGCAGGCAGGAACTTCCTTGGAGCTTCTGACAGCTGCTAGCTGTGAGAGAGTGGCGTGGCAGAAACAAAGAGGGAGAAATCCTGAAGCCAAACGAGTTGGAGCACAAACCTTCTGCGAGCCATGCTCGGGGAGCCTTTCACTTTTGCAGGTCATTCTGTGGTTCCTGTGACTGCAGCATTTGTGTCCAGCTCACCTTTTGATTAGTGCTGGCCCAGGTCATCATCATGTCCTGCGCAAACTGCATCCTCCAATGTTCAGAACTCGGCTTGATGTGAGGATCATATCTACAACTTTAGCAAGGAGAAGGGAACATAAGTTCATAAAGTTCACTTTCAAGAACTTTTTTCAGTCCAAGGAGGCAGCTTTCCCTGCAGCTGCACAGCCCTTCTCAGGGTTCTCCTCTCTCCTGCTTCCAGTCCGACCTGGAGGGCCCTTTCTCCCTTGTCAGAACCAATGGGCCTCTTATCAGCAGGAGCTTCCTTCTCTCAAGCTCTTTCATTTCCTTTTAAGACTTCTTTCTTCTGTGCCTCATGTCCACCATGAAATAAATGGACAGGTGGGCCTTAGTGTCCTCCTTTGGAAGTCATTCCACCAGCAGTGATTCCTGCAGCCCCCAGTGACCAGGTCATGAAGGCCCCCAGTGGGCGCCATCTCCATGTGGACCAAGTGTCAGTTCCAGGCCACCATGGGACTTCTGGGAAAACCACAGGCTGTCCTTCATGTCAACAGAACCCCCAGTGACCTGCAGAGGTCTGCCTGGACATGCTGGAGACAGTGGTAAAGACTGGTGCCTTAGTCACAGCCACATTCCACACTGCACTGGCACTGGGTGGGGTCAGAGGGGTGGGCTAGAGTGCGGAGGTGAGCCAATGACACCCAGGTCCTGGTGTCTACACAGGGGAGCTCATGGGTGTGACTTAGAGACCAGAAACATCTGGGGACAACACTTGGTAGATCCAATGGGGCTGCAGGGATGAGGTAGAACTGGGAGGGAGGCAGAATCCAGCAGTGAGCCAGAGGCTCTACAGAATGTAGACTCTGGGTGCAGCTGAAAGACAATCAAAGGCAACATGTGTCATGTGAGTGTGGATAAGGCCATAGAGAAAGGAACTGACAGGAAATGGGCGTGCCCCGACCCTGAGCACCACTCCTGGAAGTTTCTACCTGCTCCCTCCATTTCCTGGAGATCCTGTAGTTCAGTCTCTACTTAGGACCCATGCTAACTAGATATGTGCCCTAATATGACCCCAGGTTTCCTAGATTCACTCTTCTCCTGGAATGGAGTTTCACAGCTGGGGCTCGCAGCTCATCCATTCTTTCACAAGATCCACCAAGTCCTTTGGCAGAAGACATAGCAGTGACAAAACAGTCCTGGCCCTCAGAAAGCTCCCAGGTTGCACCCCTCAGGGATATGCACTGTCACAGGGAGGTTCCGTAGAGGAACATTCAACTGGTTCCCGAAGAAGAAGGAAGCTGGGAAACCTGGGAGAGCTACAGAGAAACAGTAAAGGGACGCACAGGATCCAGAAGGGGTGTTTACATTCAGCACAGGTACCCATGGCAGACTTCCTGATGAAGGCTGACTTCCTGTGCTCTGAACCACCCTGCGCTAGGGAGAAGTCTCCTCTTTCTCTGTCACTTCCCTTCTGTCCCCAGGTGAGAGGATAGCAAGGGTGAGGTGGGAGAGGGAGTAAGATGGGTGAAAAGTTGAGGCCTCCTCCCCACCCTCAGGCAGCTACTTTCCCCAAGTAGGAGGCCCCAGGAATTAGCAATAGGGCACCTTCAGGGTATCAGACATCTGTATTTACAAAGCAATACAAACATAGGCATGTGATACCACCTACTTCCCTTGACATACAACAGCTTGTTGTTGAGAAAACTGCCGCAGACAGTGGTGGGAAAGGATGTACAACAGCACCTGCTTCAGAAGAGAGCAGATGCCTCGGGCCCAGGGCCTGGCCTTTGACTCTGGAGCATCTAGCCACTGCAGCAGAGTGGTTCTGTACCTGGAATCTATGTCTAATCTCTCTACCTCTGCTTCAAACAAGGATATTTCATCTTTTAAACCTATAGGATATTCAATTTTCAGTGAATCTGAGGAGGATAAAAACTAGACTAATGTGCTTTACAGATGGGGATACTGAGGCACAGGGTGACATGTAAGTGGTTATGGCGTGGCTTGGGGATGGGCTGTTTGGAGGCCTGGGGCATGCCCTTGACCTTCATGATGACCCCTGGCAGGCTCCCCTGCAAGCTCTCTGCTTCCTCCCGTGGGTAGATGGGAATGAGAGGTGCAGAAGTGGGCAGAGTCCACACAGCTGCAGCTCTTGCAGGCCCAGTGGTGGGACCTGCTCCCCACAGCTGCTCTTCCCCATTCTGCTGGGCCCTGACCCTCGAGGTCACATAGGCAGGTCTCCTAGCCTGTGGTGTCGAAGGCCAGAGTTGAGGTTCTCTTAAGAATTGTAGGGATAAAGTAGAGAGATTACTGGAGATAATCACTTAGAGATAAGAATCAGGAGTCCCATTCCCGGAACTTCTTGTGTGGTGTGGAAGCCCCTCATGCCCTGGACTTCAGGCTTGCTGCGTACTTGCTGGACATTACTCCTCCAGTCTCCTGAGGAGTCCTGATCTCCACAGCTCACCTGGACTGTGGCCTCTGCTCTCTCTCTTTTGCCTCAGATACCTGGACTCCTTTCCTAACTTGTTCTTTGCTTGTCCTTCCAGCCTTGCTTCCTCCTGACACTGACAGGGCTAACTAAGATGAGCAAGGGGAAGTTGAAATGAAGACACAGAGCCTGGAGCAGAGTTTTCATCCTGGTCCAGAGTGGGCCCTGGTCCTACCCACGAGGCAGGAAAGCAGCAAGCCAGAGACCAGGTCTGCTTATCAGCCATTGACTCACAGAACTATGGATCATTTTTGTTGGGAAAGTCACAGACACCATTGAAAACCACTCTTCACTAGAAATGGGATGAAACCCTTCCAACACCACTGGCACTGAGAAGCCCCAGGCCCATCCTCCTGGCCCACATCACCAAATGGAAATATTCTCTCTCCCCCACCCCAACCATTTGCTAAATTTCTGCTGAAAAACAGATACATTTTAGGACCAAGCGAAACTTCCTGTTGAGCCAGATATCTCCTTCACAGGTGTTTTCTCTGCTGCTTGTGTCAGAAATTTGCTCTTTCTTCAACCTCTCCTGCTCAGAAATACATGTCCGTGAGTCAGGGAGATCAGTCATTCACTCTGGCATATATGTGAGGAAGGTATGCCCTCCAAGACACTCTCCTTCCTTCCTTCCTTCCTTTTCTTTCTCCTTCCTTCCCTCTTTCCCTCCTTTCTTCCCTCCCTTCCTCCTTTCCTGCTGTTCTTTCTTCCTTTCTTCTGTGTTTGTTATGATTTTCCAAAGAAACCTAGTGGATGAAAAGGAGATTTAGGGCAGGGGATATAGCTCAACAGCATAAATGCCTGCTTGGCAAGCACAAGGTCTTGAGTTTGATCCCTGGTACAAAAAGGAAAGAAAGAAAAAGAAAGAGAAAAAAAGGATGACAGAAAGACAAACAGAAGAAGAAAGAAAGAAAGAAAGAAAGAAAGAAAGAAAGAAAGAAAGAAAGAAAGAAAAAGAAAGAAAGGAAGAAAGAAAGGAAGAAAGAAAGGAAGAAAGAAAGTGATTTCATAGCTGGGCACATTGATACATGTCTGTAATTCTAGCTGCTTGGGAGGCTGAGTCAAGAGGACTGTAAATTTGAGACCAGCCTGGGCAACTTCATGAGTCAAAAACTTAAAAAACTAAATAAAATAAAAAGTAAACAGGACTGGGGGGTGTAGCTCAGTTAATAGAACATATGCCAAATATCCCAAGTGCTACCAAACCAACATAGAAAACAAACGGAGAATAGGGAAGAAAGATGGCTATCTCCACATATGAAATAGATTTATTGTAAGGAATTGGCTTACATTATCATGAAGTCTGAAAGATCCCAAGATCTGAAGAGTGAGCTGTCTAACTGGCAACTCTGAAGAACCAGTGGCACAGCCCTAGGCTAAAGGCTGGCAGGCCTCAGACCCAGAAAGAGCAGGCACTTCAGCTCAGTGGCAGGGAGAAGCACCCAGTCCCAGTTCAAAGACCATCAGACAGGGCTCTCTTCTCTCTTCTCTTCTCTTCTCTTCTCTTCTCTTCTCTTCTCTTCTCTTCTCTTCTCTTCTCTTCTCTTCTCTTCTCT
>PVKA01016782.1:0-47185 GCA_004027165.1 Ctenomys sociabilis | reverse complement strand
CGTGAGAGTTGTGTGGCAGTGGAAGCCCAGCCTCCAGAGAAACTGTAAAATGCTGTGAGGAGAATCTTTTCTCTTTTTTAGGGGCATCTTTATTGTGGTCAGAATCTACTAAATCACAAGCAGTGGGAAAGTGAACCATGAAAGGGTGGGAGTGGAAAGTGTCTGAATACAGACCCCCAAAAGGTCTGACCTACCAGCTTTTTAGGACAAGGTTCTGCTGTGTCGCCTAGGATGGCCTCTAGCAGTCCTCCCGCGTCAGCTTCTCAAGTAACTGGGACTGTAGGTGCACCCCAGAACACCCAACTCCCATCAACATTTTTGAGCTCCTATTCTATACCAGGGACATGGTCTCCGTCCCCGCAATGTTTAATATGAATTTATTTGAAATTTGCTTTGTATAATGTATTCATTCTACTTCTAAAATATAGTGCTTGTAGCTTCAAATAAAACACATGGAGGTGATCAGCTGATGAAAATAAGGATGAAGGTCATAGGACCATTCCTGTGGACCCTTTTTTGTTTGTTTTTGAGACTGGGTCTCACTAGCTTTGAACTCATAATGATCCTCCTGCCTCAGACTCCTGAGTGCTGGGCTCATAGGTGTGTATCACCACACCTGACTACCCATTGTTTTCCTGATTTGTTTATTTTTCATGTATTTAGTACAGGGTCTCTCTACACAGATCAAAATCATAGTGATCCTTCTGTTTTCAGCCTCTCAAGTGCTGGGATTACAGGTGAGCACCATCATGCCCAGTCTCACTCATATCTCAGGGCATCCTGGAAGCAGGACCCATACAGCATGTGGTCCCAGAGATTGAACCCAGGTCCCTGTGCTTGCCAAAGCAGGTGCTTTAATCCTCAGAGCTATCTGGCCAGCCCTGTTTTCCTGATTTTAACAGCACTTATCTTTTCAGTCTTCCCCGCAACTCCACAAGGTAGGATATTTTTCTGATGGAGAACCCAAAGATCAGAGAAGTGCAGGGACTTTCCCAAATTACACTTCCTCTAGGAGGCAGTCCTGGCTTCAGACTGGGACGCACTTGACTCAAGAGCCCAATCTCTCTCTCCTCAGCTCTGCTATTTCCCTCGAGAGCAACAGCCAGAGCCACAGATGGAGAAAATAAGGAAATCCCAGAAGCATCAGCTGTGCGGGGTAGCAGTGCTGAGTTCTTACTTTAGCTCAGAGTTGTCTGGAGTCAAGGTTATAAAAGGGAATTAAAATCTTACTGCTGAACTTTCTATCAGGAAAGGAAACAGGAAGTTTGGTTTTTTTGGACAGGGTGTCGCTGTGCAGCGCAGGCTGGCCTCAGATTTGCAGTCCTCTCCCATCAGCCTCCTGAGCTTGGAGTATAGACATGCACCTCAGGAATCCAAAAATTCTAGAGGACCTGTGTCAGTGTCCGTGTGGAAAATTGCTGAGAAACATCAATGACAGTTTCACCAAAGGGGCAATCAGTCCTTATTTATAAAAGCAGGTTCTGTCCCAGTATAAGCAGGTATCTGGCAGGATGTCACACACCCAGCAGCGGCCTCCCTCCTGTAGTACTTGCCCACTGGGGCATGCTTTGAGGCTCCTGAAAAACTCTTTACTATAAAAACCTGTAAAAAAGAAAGAAAGAAGACCTATGACCTACCGCTATCCCTTGCTATATGCGCCAGGAGTCAGGCAGCTGACACAATGATTAAGATTTAAGTGGCAGCAGATTCCTTTTGTGACTTCATGAGCCTCCAGCCTTGGGAATTGTGGAGGGCCATGCTGCCTCTGCTGGAGTGTGCCTGTACTCCAAGCAGAACAGCCCAGGCCTGTCCTGCCTGAGCAGCTCTGTGCAGGCACGACCCTCACCAGCTACTCTGCCTGTGCTACTCCAGACAGTTCATGTCCTAGAACCAAAAGCACAGTTGTTTGCTTGAAAAAGTTGTGAACAGGAAAACCTTGGTTTGCAAGTAGTTTGTTTCAGAACCTTGTTGCAAGTAGCTTGTAGTTCAAAGCACTTGTGTATCAAAGCAAATTTCCCCATTAAAAGAAAAGTGAAATAGGGGCCAGGGAGATAGCTCCTGGCAAGCACAAGGACCTGGGTTCAGTCTCCAATACCACATGCCATGCCAGCGCCATGTGAGCTGGCCACCAAAACTGGGTGTGATAGGACACATATGTAGCCCCAGAACTGGGGAAGCTGAAACAGGAGGATCACTACAAATCCAAGCTTTGTAGCAAGACCTCATACCAAATAAATAAATAAAAGATTAAAAAACATGTAAAGTAATGAAATAAATCCACAACCCAAAAATATTCATATTAAAATGATTGTAACCCTGTACTAGAATACAAAATAGTAAAGAAAATATAAAGAAAAATAAGCAAATTAACCTTCACTTACCCTTTTTTTTTTTGTCTCTTTGAGAAAGGGTCTCACTACGCAGTTCAGGATGGCCTTAAGCTCACTTTGTAGCTCAGGCTGGTCTTGAACTCACAGCAATCCTCCTGCCTCAGCCTCCCAAGTGCTAGGATTACAGGCATGCGCCACCACACCTGGCCCTTCACTTACCTTTGAAAACCTTTGTGGCTGGTTATGAGAGAGACAAAGAGGGGTTATTGTGTAGGACAACTTTTGTTATCGCTAAAGGAATCGTTACTGTCTGCTGACTCTGGAATCTTTCTTTTTGTGGAACTTAAGCAGGAACCTATCCAATGACATTCGCTTTTGTCTCCTTTTGAGGATTTCATGGAAATGTAATGTTGCATCATTAAACAGGTTCATCGCTCGCACTTCTACAGCCTTATTTAGGCAGTGTTTTCCTATGAAATCCTGCAGCTTGCCACATGTCGTGAATCTCCCTAATCACATGGAGGCAAGGTCTTCCCTCAACTTTCTCTCCTCCTCGGCAGATGAGATCTCCTCCGTAACCTCCATAGGGAGATGATCACCACAAACCTGCAGAGGGAGAGAGGGAGGGAGGGACTGAGGGACAGAGGGAGGCTGAGACAGAGGTAGGCAGAGAGACAGTACCCTTGGCCCAGGCATGAGCATGTGGCGTTTAATGCCAGGCACACTCATATTGCAAGACATCACTGGTTTATCAGGGTAAAATCTATTAGAAATGTTTACCCATCTTATGGAACAGTTGCAGAACAAGTTATTCACAAACCAAGGTTTTACTGTGTCTCAAAAGGAGGTGGTGCGTTCAGGCATTCAGCCATGGAAAGGTGGTAAAAGAGCAGCTAGGCAGCAGCACCCAAGGCTCCGTCTCCTCCAAAGCACCACCCAAGTCTCTGTTTGCGCTCTCCCATGATGGGGCACTTCCTCTTTGCGTGGCAGCCCCCCTGCCATCTCAGATAACACTTCTCTGGAAGGAGGCCTCAGCTCCTCCTCTCTAGCCCTCGCTGTGACGTACCCTGTGACATACCAACCTTCGACTCCATCCACCCAAAGCTCCTGGTTTTCAGTCTCTCCTGTTCCAGGCTATCACCAGTACTTCCTCACACCAACAAGTTCCTCTGTGCTCCAGAGGATGCAGCATGAATCCTTCCTAGAATTCAAGGCTCCGCTGTGAGATCTTAGGAAAAGGAAGGGGAATCTTAGGCCGAGCAGCACATGTGGCTTGGTATTCAGCCTGGATGACAGCCCAACAGCCCACCCACATGCTCACTACCTCAGGCCATCAGGATGGCAGAGAGCTGGGCACAGCGGGCTAAGGCAGGAGGACAAGTGTGAAGCCCGCCGGGTACCTTAGTGAGATCTTGTCTGAAAAAAATAAAATGTTGGTAAAGCTTCCCTGAGGAAAGGACTGGAAGGATAGGCTCGCCTCAGGTCCACAGCTGCTACTCCAGCCGGAGGACCTTGGGAAAGCTCCTGTCCCTCTGGCTGCCTTTCCACTGTGGAGCAGGTAAGTCAGTGTGCCCTGAATAACCACTGACTCCAGCCCTTGTCTCCTGCCAGATCAAACTCTGGGATATCCCCAAGCAGCTGCTGACGAGGAACCTCACAGCCTACAGGAAGGAGCTGGTGGGCCACGCCCGCAGGGTGGGCCTAGTAGAATGGCACCCCACGGCTGCCAACATCCTCTTCAGCTCTGGCTATGACTACAAGGTGGGTCTGAGGCTTCACCAGCAAAGTCACTGCATGTGGTGGCTTGAGACAACAACAGAAGCATCCTCTCCTCTGTTCCAGAGACTAGAAATCCCAAGGCAAGGTACTAAGTGGCCATATAGAGCCCTGGAGGGGTCATCCATGCTGACCCCTGGCTGGCAGCCCCATGTCCCCAGGCTCCACCTCTGCCTTCACATGGCTATGTCCTTGTGTGGCCCCTCTTCTTACAAAGGCACCCTAATTTTTATGACCTAAACTAACTACATCTGCAAAGACCTTGCCTCCAGATAAAGTCACATCTGAGGTTCTGGGTGGACCTTCCTTTTGGGAGCATGAGTGACCCATTGCAGTCTGCCTGGAGGGTAGGGCTGGGCTCTTAGACTTTCCTGCTCCAGGAACCGGATGTTCCTCCAGCTCGTTCTGCATCTGGCCCTACAACCTGAGAATGTCCCCATGCCTCCTCTGGCCCTCTGTCTCCTGGTCTGCAGGCATATGGGGGGAACATAGCAATGGCTTTTCATCTTTTCCCTTCTTGCTCTGTTGGTCCTTATGGAGGCACTTCTCCCCTGCCTTCTGATCAGAAGCTTTCTGTCCATTTAGGGTGTGTGTGCTTGGCTAATGTACAAGGCTAGACGGGTTATTCTTTACACAGCTGCAGGGGGCGCTGTTTGCTCTTAGGCTGTGGGTCTAAACCACCCAGGAGCTATGCGGTGCACAGCCTGTGCAGCCTAACCCTGGTTGTCCATGCAACGTGGAAAATGCTGTTCCTTGCACACAGCTCCTCCTCTCCATTTGCTGGCTCCCTGGGATCCACCGGCATAGATGTTTTCTTGCTCAAAAGCAGATGGTATTTTCTCCTCACTACAATACCGCCAGGCTCCCAGCTGCCCCCTCCGCCCATGAAACCTCCGCAGCATATCTGTCCTGCTCCCACCCCCACCGAGGCTCTGGGCCAGGCTACCAGCTGCACTGCCCTCTCGGGAATACCGTGTTTCCCTGCGGCCCACGTGTCACTGCAGGACCAGGGCGGGGTGGCCACTGCCTGTGCTCAGAGCCGGCACTCTGCCTGCAGGTGATGATCTGGAACCTGGACACTAAGGAGTCTGTCATCATGAGCCCCATGAGAACCATCTCCTGTCACCAAGATGTGATCCTGTCCATGTCTTTCAACACCAACGGCAGCCTGCTGGCCACCACCTGTAAAGACCGAAAAATTCGGGTTGTTGATCCCCGGCTCGGGACAGTCCTGCAGGTCAGTGCTAGGATGAGGTCCAGTATGGGGGCTGAGAAGCAGGGGCCAGGTGGGGCTGGTGCAGTTCTGAGAACCAGAGGGCATGCTGGCGGCTTCTGGGATCAAAGCCAACATCCTTCGCTGCCCTCTGCACACCACTGGGAAATAAGATGTGTCCATTCTGTTTCTCAGATGGGTGAATTGAGGCCAAAGAGAAAGGAAGGGACTCCCTTGCATTGAGAGCAGGATTTAAACCTCTCAACTCTCCAGCTGGGCCATGTGCTCTACACTGGCCCAAGGGTCAGGAGACAGAGGCAGCATTATCTGTCCACTGAGTGATCTTGGACAAAGACTTTCTGTTCTCTGAATCCCCATCTGCCCAGCAGCAGCACTGGCGGTTAGTCTGTCCTGTGAGAGGACTAAACAGGACCTCCAGGTGACAGTGTGCGCCCAGCCCGTGCTCCTGGGTGGGGCACTTAGTGTGCTCTCAGCAGGAGCATGGCACAGAGCGAGCATCCGAGCAGGGAGAAACGCCTCAGCCCAGGTCTGGAGCACGCCATGTCAGCGAGGGGCCAGGCAGGCTTCCTGGAAGTAGGGCCCAGGTGGAGTCTCCAGCGCCAGGCTGGGAACCTGAGGCCAGAACCTCCAAGCTGCTGTCCAAGTCCCTCCTGGCATCTGGCCACTAACCGCACGTGTCCCTCCAGGAAGCCAGCTACAAGGGGCACCGGGCCAGCAAGGTGCTGTTTCTGGGGAACCTGAGGAAGCTGCTGTCCACAGGCACATCGCGCTGGAACAACCGGCAGATGGCCCTGTGGGACCAGGTGGGTCCCAGGCACTCCCGCCCTGCATCACCCCTCAGCCAGAAGTCTCTTGGGTGAGCCCAGGCCTGCATCCCATCTTTGGAGGGGAGAGATGGAGAGGCCCCAGGGGAGGCCCTGGTGGAGGCCTGGGGAGCAGCTGGAGCACAGCCCTGGGGACAGCACTAAAGGGCATCCATGGGGTGGGGGCAGGGCTCCCCTGCATTGAGTCTCCTGCAGCTAGTAAACAGGTGGAGGCAGGGCAGGATCACATGTGCCTGTAATCCCAGCACTTGGGTGGCTGAGGCAGGTGGATGGCCAGTTTCAGGCCCACCTGGGCTACACAGTCAAGTCAAAACCAATAATGGAATATAAAACAGAGGTTGGAGGAGGCGCAGTCAGACCCGGAGTGTCAAAAGTGACTGAAGGTCAGGATGCTGGCAAACATGCTTGAAGTTTTAATGCCTTTAAAATGCTTTCTCTGGCTGGGGAGATAGCTCGGCAGTCTAAAGTACCTGCCTGGCAAGATAAAGGACCCAGGTTCAATCCCCAGTACCACATGCCCTGCTGGCCCCATATCAAGCTGGCCACTAAAATCAGTCATGGTAACACATACCTGTGATCTCAGCACTGGGGAGACTGACACAGGAAGGATCATTATGAGTCCTAGCTGCATAGCAAGACCCTGTACCAAAAAAATAAATAAATAAATCATTTGAAAATAAAATACTTTCTCTGTGAGATAGCGGCCGACAGATTGGGCCTCCCTACCCCGCCCCCGCCCCAAGCCCTACCCTTGGATTCATGCACAAGATCAGCCACTCTACCCCCCACCACACACACACACCCGAAGCCCCACAGTGGCCATTCAGATCTCAGGAGACTCAGCAACTGTCCTGGTGTCCCATCCCTGCAGGATGACCTCTCGGTGCCCCTCACAGAGGAGGACCTGGATGGCTCCTCTGGCGTGTTGTTTCCCTTCTACGACCCAGACACCAACGTGCTCTACGTGGTCGGAAAGGTCAGTGTGGCTGGCTCGGGAAGAGGGGATGGCTGTCTGGGCCCCAGAGGCAGGAGCAGAAATATCCCAAGCTGAGCCCAGCAGCCTGGGGCCCTTGGGGACAGATGACAGTGGCTGGCCACTGTTCGTAACAAGGCAGCACCCTCCCAGCTCACTAGCCATACTGGCACCAGGGCTGTAGCTGGTCGGCACACACTGGTCCTTCCAGCTCGGGCCTGAGCGCCACCGTGAACTTGGGCAGGGCAGATCTTCACAGTGTAGGCTCTGGCATAGTTGGCATCTCTGGCCCCTGCCTGCCAATGCCAGGAACATACCCTTCCTGTCTTCTAGTCATTGTGACACCACAAATATTCCTCAAGGCTGAGATTCTAACCTCTGGCTTTTGGGTGGGAGTGGGATTTGGGCATTTTCCCAAAGTCTCCGCCTTAGAGGGTTGACGGTGGGTTTTGCATTATAGTTGGAGGCGCTGAAAGTTAAAATGAGGACTTCTTTGTGCCTTGGTGACAGGCCCCGAGCTCTCTGGCATCCCCAGCGAGATGTGGGTTTGCCAGCTGCTCCCTCTGTGAGAGCCAGAGGAGGCAGCTGGACCTGGAGGCCCAAGCGCTGCTGTGGCTCAGCTCTGAGTCTTGCCTGCTCTCTTAGGGGGATGGGAACATCCGCTACTACGAGGTTAGCGCCGATAAACCTCACCTGACCTACCTGGCCGAATTCCACTCCCGCGACCCGCAGAAGGGGATCGGTGAGTTGGGCTCCTACTACCAGCTGGATGCATTCTTTTTTTTTTTTTTTTTTGGTGGAACAAGGATTGAACTCAGGCCCTTGCACTTGCCAGGCCAGGGCTTATTCTACTGAGCCATCTCTCCAGCCCCCTGGATGCATTATAACAAGTGAACTATGTTTGCGCTCAAGGTCAAGGGGCCATGCCTGGTAATGGCCCTTCCTGTTCACAGAGCCCCCAAGGCAGCTCAGAGCCTCACCAGATGAGACAGGAAGTGCAGGGGTGTCTCTTCTCATCACTTCCTCTTACAAAACCACCATGATTTAGTCGTGGTGGTTCCACCCTGAGGACCCCTCTCTAGGTCCCATAGTTAGAGTCCTGCCCTCAATACTTCATGGTGGGGGGTGGAGTTTCAATACCTGAACCCTTGGGGATACCCTCAGATTGTAGCAGGTCTGACTTAAGGTGTACAGCAGTACACAGGGGCTAGCCAGAGTCAAGGGGTGCTTCCCTGGGGAGGCACCATCTGAGAAACTGAAAGAGGAAGCAGAAAGTCCTGCCTGGGAGCGAGGAAGGGTGCCTGGCCAGACCAAGCAGTTACAACATAGCCAGGAGATGAAAGCTATTGACCTAAAAATAATACCCAGGGAGCAATCCCTTCCTCTATTTTAAGTGTGTTTGCCAATTTAAAAGAGTACACACCTCTAATCCCAGTTCCTCAACAAGCTGAGGCAGGAGGGTCACTGGTTTGAGGCCAGTACAGGCAATTTAAAGAAACCCTGTCTCAAAATAAAAAGGGCTTAGGGCATAGCTCAGTAGTAGAGCACCCCTAGATTCAATCTCCAGTGCTATAAAAAAAAAGTCAATAAATAAAAATAACAAGATCCAGTGAGGGCTCAGGGTGCAGTTCAGAGGTCAAGTACTTGCCTAGCATGTGTAGGCCCTGCGTCCAATCTCTAGTACAAAGATTGAAAAATTAAAAACAAAAAAGTTTATTTGAAAAAATAAGATTAAAAATCCAATTAAATATCATTCAAAAAGTAAAAGGCTCAAGGAAGATATACCACGGGGGTATAGCTTAGTTGCAGAGTGCTTGCTTAGAAGATGTGAGGCCCTGAGTTCCTTTCCCAGCACCACAAATAAAGACAGAAATCAGGCATGTCCTTATCATGAGTATTTGCATCCCAAGGCTGTGGGGATGTAGGCAGAGCAAGCTGCCTGTAAGAATCTAGTTAAAATAATTGAAATGCTTAAAGGTGGAGACAGAGTCCAATAACTAAGTCCTGTTTCTGAAGCACAGGCCTCGCCCTGCCTAGGTATTTGTTCACTGAGGGAAGAGGGGACAGAGAGGACAGTCCCCTTGGGGACAGCCTGGCTTTGCCCCACATGCCAGGACCTCTTGACACCCCTTGGCTATCTGTCTGCAGGTGTCATGCCAAAGAGAGGTCTCGATGTGTCCTCCTGTGAGATCTTCCGCTTCTACAGGCTGATCACAATCAGAAGCCTCATCGAACCCGTCTCCATGATTGTGCCCCGGCGGGTAAAGCATGGTGGAACCGTCAGGGTGGGAGGCAAGGAACCCAGATTACAGAAGACAGCCCCCCGCTGTCAGGGTCGCAGCACACCCAGCCTGTGCCTTGAGGGCAGCCGCAGGGAGGCTGGGGGTCTCTGCTTCAAGGGAAGAGCCTTCTCAGGGTCGCCACCTGAGCCTCGCTTACCTCCCTTTTTGAGCTGTGTGTGGTGTTGGGCAAGTCCCTTTGCTCTCTGGGTCTGCGTTTCCTCAATTCATCAGGACTGAGGCTGTCTCCTTGGAGCGGGTCTGGACTCCCAGCTGCCTTTTACAACACTGTCCCCTCACTGTCCTCATTCTCCTGCAGTCAGAATCCTACCAAGAGGACATCTACCCACCGACAGCAGGAGCCCAGCCCTCCCTGACGGCCCATGAGTGGCTCAGTGGGATGAACAGAGGTGAGGAAGGCTGAGAATGGCAACTGTGTTGGGAAAGAAAGTCCCATTGGCCCCAAGTGTTGTTGTGGGCAGAGGGAGTGGCCTGTATTTTAATTTCCTCTATCTTCAAAGGACAGTACTTTGATAGTCAAATTTCAGTGACTGGATGGTCACATACAGGACTAAGAAGGTAGGACTTTCAAGTGGCTCAGAAAGCCCTTCACAATAGCTGCAGCAGCCTGCACTCCCACATTCCTACCAGCATTTGTTATTGGTTGATTTCTTGATGATAGCTATTCTTTCTGGAGTGAGATGGAATCTCAGCATTTTAATTTGCATCTCTCAAATAACCAGTGAGTTTTGAACATTTTTCATCTATTTATTTGACATTTCTACCTCTTTATCTGAGAAGTGTCTATTCATTTCAGAGACCTATTTTTGAATAGAGTCTTTAAATTTGGGAGGTCTGATTTTTGAGGGGTTCTTTATGTATTCTACACATTAGTTCCTTTCTGAGGAACAACTGGTAAAGTTTTTTTTTTTTTCCCCACTCAGTGGGTTGTTTCTTCATTCTGTTGATGATTTCTTTTGTTGTACAAAAGCTTTTAATAAGATAAAATGTCAAGGCCAGAGATTTAGCTCAGCAGCACAGCGCCTGCCAGGCAAGGATGAGGTTGTGAATTTGATTCACAATACCAGAAAAAAGAAAAAAGAAAAAAAAAAAAAAAGATAAGATCCCAGTAGTAAATGCTCTGTAATATTTCCCTTGTGGTCAGGGTTTTGTTCATAAAGTCTTCAGTGGATTAAAGTGCCTGTTTAGGCAGACACAGGGGTCGGGGTTGGATCCCCAGCCTGTCAATGCTGGCCCCGCCCACAGGGCACACTGAGACAGCAAATGAGACTGGGTGTGGCGTAGCATCTGTAAACCCAGCACTTGGGAGGCTGAAAACAGGAAGGATTACTACAAGTCTGAACTGTGTAATGACCCTGTACAAAATACACAAAAAATAAAAAATAAGAAGTCTTTGCCTATACCCTTGTTTTCAAGAGTTCTGCCTATTCTCTCTTGCAGCAGATTTAGTGTTTCTATTTTAACATTTAAATATTTGATCCATTTTAATTTTAGTTTAGTGCATGCTGAGAGACTAATGTTTGTTTTTGGCATATGGAAAGCTGGTTTTTCCAGCACCATTTATTAAAGGAGCTATCTATCTTCCAATGAGGGTATTTGGCCCCTTTTTTAAAGATAAGGTGGGTGAGTGTGTTAGGGGTTGTTTCTGCATCTTCCAGTCTGTTCCACTGATCTTCAGGTCTGGTTTTTTGTGAGTAATATGTTGTTTTTATCACAGTACTTTTGTAGCAAGATTGTTTTTTTTCCTTGCGGAACCAGGGATTGAACTCAGGCTCTTGCACTTGCCAGGGAAGGGTAGCAAGATTTAAAGTCAGGCATTGTGTTGCCTCCTTCCTTGCCTTTGTTGCCCAAAATTGGGTTTGCTATTCTAAGTCTCTTTTGGGTCCAAATAAATTTTAGGATCATTTTCCCTAACTCTGTGCTATTGGTATTTTGATCAAGATTCCATTAAATCTGTATAACAATTTGAGTGTGTGGCCATTTTCAGTATGCTGGTTCTTCCTACCCAAGAAAAAGGGGTATCCTTCCATTTTCTTTCTTTTTTTTTTCTTTTTTTTTTTTGCAGAACCAGGGATTGAACTCAAGCCCTTGCACTGCCAGGCAAGGACTTATTCTACTGAGCCATCTCTCTGGCCCTTCCTTCCATTTTCTGATATCCTCTTTGACCTCCTTTTTCAGAGTACCACAGTCTTCAATTTAAAGATCTTTCACTTCCTTTGTTTGATTCTTTCATTTTTTTTTCATTGATATTGTAAAAGGTATGATTTCCCCTAAATTCTCTCTCAGTGAGTTTGTTGTGTATAGAAATGCTTTTTTGTGTTTTTTTAGTGTTGACTTTTTTTTTAGTGTATTTGGTAGGGTCTACAGGATCTCACTACACAGATTGATCCTCCTGTTTTCAGCCTCCCAAGCTCGGGATGATAGGCACACGCCACCACACCCAGTCTTAAGTCCTCCCAGTGTGCCCCAGGGGCAGGGCCAGGGCTGCATACCGGGGATCAATTCCTGGTGCCTGCACCTGCCTAAGCAGGCACTTAGTGTTGACTTTGTATCGGGCTATGTGACTGAATTTGGTTATTAAATACAGAGGTTTTGTGGAATTTTAGGGGTCTTCTACTGTGTAGAGTATCGTGTCATCTGAAAATAATGATAACTTAACTTCTTCCTTTCCTATCTTTATTCCTTTTATTTCTTTCTGATGTCTAATTGCACTGGCTAAGGTTTCCCAACTATAGTGAGTAAGAATGGTCACAGAAGACAGCCTTGTCTTGTTCCTGATTTTAGAGTGAATGTACTCAGTTTTTTACCATTTAGTATGATGATGACTATTGATGTGGCATAGATGGCTTTTATCAGATTGAGAAAAAGACCTTCTATTCCAATTTTCTTTAAGGTTTTTATCATGAATGAGTGTTAGACTTTGTCAAAAGGTTTTTCTGCATCTGCTGAGACGATCATGTGATCTTTGTCCTGGGCTCTGTTGATACGGTGCATTACATTGGTTGATTGGTGTACTTTGAACTGTCCCTGCACCCCTGAGTGAATCAGTGTGAAAATTCCTTAGAAACACTAAAACTAGAGGCTCCACTTGATGCAGCTCTTCCCTTCTTGGCATCTTCCTGAAAGAATTAACATCGTACCACAGAGATCTATGCACATTCGTGTTTATAGCAGCACAGTCTATAATAGCTAAATCTGTTTCTTTTTTTTTTTTTTTTTGTACCGGGGATCAAACTCAGGACCTTGTGCTTGCCAAAAGGCACTTATGCCACTGAGATATCTTCCCAGTCCTTGTAATAGCTAAGTCTTAGGAAAAGACTAAATGCCCATCAACTAATGAAGATGTGGGGGTTTTATGCAGTGGAGTACTACTCAGCCGTAAAGAAGGTTAAACTTGAGACATTTGTACTTAAATGAACAAGCAATACTCTTAAGGGAAATAAACACACATGTTTAAATATCACATTGTTTCTCTGCTGTAAGAAACCAGAAGTACAAATACAGACCAGAATGTATACTACATATTATGAAATAGGAAGAAAGTGCTCAGTTGGAAAGGGGAGCTAGGGGGAAGAAGGAGAAGGGAAGGGAAAAGAAAAAAAAAAAAGAGAAAATAAGGAAAAATGGAAACAAAACTTTTGTAACTATGAGGGGGAAAGAGAACTGAAAGAAGGATAAAGGAGTGGGGAAAAACAGGAATTGAAATAAGTCATGTATAGGTAAAAAATACCAAAAGTGAAAACAGTCATTACATACATTTAAAATGTACCAATAAACTTAATTAATTTTTTTAAAAAAACCTTCCAGCTCAAGGCAAGGTGCCCCAGGGAACACTTCCCATCTCAGGCTCTTTAGGAGAACTAGACAGCCTCAGCTGATTCCCCTGCCCATCCCCCACTCCTATCTCTGCCCAAGATCCTCTAGATAGCAACTGCAATACTGGCTCCTTGGGCCTGTCAGCCTAGCCTGACAGTTCCCAGGACCATTCCAGTGGAAAGAGAGCAACATATGGTCCCTTGACCTCTGACTCAGAAGCTGTCTTTTCCCTCCATCTGAAGAACTTCTCATTTCCTTCACCGGGGACTGAGGGGCCTCCTGATATACTGAGAGGGCTACTGCCAGTGCAAAGTCCTAGATTTGTGTGACCTTAGGTCCTCTCCTTCCTGGGTCTCTGATTCTTCCTCTTCTTGCCTCCCTTGGTTCCTGAGGTGTTGGGAGAATTCATGGCATTTGTAGATGGCAGAGTACAGTGGGGGTGGGACATCCTTACAAGGCAAGGGCAGGCTACACTTAAGGAACACACGGGGTCTGTAGACAGCTCCAATGCACACAACGTGCAGTTCCCACCCCTACGATTTGCTTAGATGGCTGTATGCGTGGTGCTCATAGCTGACTGCCCAGCCCCACTTTCTTCCGCCTATCTGCAGGCAGCTGCATCTCCCACACCTGTTGTGTGTTCCCTCATGCCAGCCTCCCCTTGTCCATCTGCTCATGCCACTCAGTTCTCTCACAGCCCTTTGCTTCTGTGCAGAGCCAATCCTGATGTCCCTCCAGCCTGGCTCCCAGCTGCTGAGCCCTCGGCCTCTGCCTCCCCAGCGACCCCTCTCCAATGCTGCAGCCCCAGCTTCACTCCTGCCTGTGGACACCACACCAAACCTGGCCACAGAGGACAGCCGGAGGCCCAACCCCCTGCTGGAGGAGAAGGTGCTAAAGTGGGCAGTGGAGCACAGGCTGGACGAGAAGAAGTCCTGGCTCACAAATGGCTTTGATGTTTTCGAATGCCCCCCACCAAAGACAGAGAATGAGGTAAAGGAGGGTGCTGGCTCAGTCCCTTAATTCATTTCGTTAATTCAGTCAACAAACAGATAGTGAGTGTCTTCTGTATGCTGTGGTGGTGAATATACACCCAGATAGAAGGGAACCATCTAGAACATGAGGTGAGCATTAAAGTCTCTTCCAGTGCTCATGTTCTAAGATTTTCTGGGCTTTCAGGGTGAGCATCTATTAAGTGCCTTACCATATGCCAGGCCCTGGGATAGATTTTTTTTTAAATCTCAAATGTGATGGAGTCCTGTGGGCCATAGCCCTGGAAGTCACCATGGCAGGATTAAAATTGGAGGGGAAGGTGTCCAGCAGAGGGGCTGATCTGAACTGCCAAGTACTGGCAGCCTCAGGCCTGGAGGCTGCAAGTTGCTGCCTCAGTTTCCACATGTGAAGTGAAAGTGGCACTCATAGGCATGTCACAAGCATCTAGAAGATAAGAAAAGTCTTTGGGGGTACCCAGCATCTAACGGCTGTTCTCTACAGGAGCAACAATTATGACAGCAAAGAAGTTTTCTGACCCCAGTCCCTAGAGCAGTGGTACACATGCCACAGCTGGCTATTTGTTATCATTGAAAGCTCTAAAAGGTTCTTCATCACTGTCCTAGAGAAAGAAGCTGAAGGTCTAAGGGGACAGGTGACTGACCAACCACAGTCATATGGTTTAGAGGTGGTGAAAATGCCAATTTCCAGGCTTCAGGGCCAAGTATATTTTCCTCCTGATCTCTAGGCAACCAAAGAGGCAAATACATCTAAAACTTTCAAACCTTCCTTGAATTTCCCTTACTGGGTGAAGTAGCGATTTTTGTGAAAAGATCTTGCACAGATTGGTCCCCTTGTTAATTGAATCACCTCTGGCTCCTTGAGTCAAAAAGGTAGTGCTTCAGCCCTCCTGCTGGTGCCCTGCCCCAGCCACCCGAGTGATCTTCCCCTCTGACCTCTGCCTTCCCAGCTGCTGCAGATGTTCTATCGGCAACAGGAGGAGATCCGAAGGCTCCGGGAGCTGCTGACCCAGCGAGAGGTCGAGGCCAAGCAATTGGAACTGGAGATCAAAAACTTGCGGATGGACTCTGGGCAGTTCTGAGCAAGGCCTCTGCCATCCCGCCCTCAGGGACACCACTGGCTTTGTGGGGAGGTCCAGAACCGAGCCTCAAGTCCCCCCAAAACAACTACTATTTCTATATTTTTTACCAGAAAACAAAAACTTCAGTCACTGAAAGAGATTCCAGTGGGACATGGTGCCGTTTTCTATTTGCCTTCTTGCGACAGCAGTTTCTGCACTGACTCTGTTTTTAGATGACATTTTGCCTTCTGTTGAATTCTGTCTCTAGGGGTCCAAAATGAGCTATAACTTCTCAAGAGGAAAGAACACTGTAGGAAGTTCGAGCTGGAAGGATCTGGGAGGTGCGCTGCCTTGTGACATTCAAACCACGCTCTGCAGAAAGGGAGGACGGCTTAGGCAGGAGCCCACTCCAGCAGACGGCCCCTTCTGTCTGTTTCTCATGTTGGCTGCTATGGAATACAGAATTCTGCCACTTACACAAGTTTTTAGAAGTTTGAAATCTGGCTCAGCTCCCTCATTTTATAGGTGGGGAAACTGAGGCCAGGTAAAGGCAGTGAGGTTTATTTCGTGCAAGGCTGGGCTGAGATCCTGGTCTTCTGGTCTTCCTGCTGCTGCTGGCCTGATGTAGCTGTCAGCCGCCTAAGCAGGAATCCCCTGGTTCTGGTCTCTGCTGTGCCATGACTTACTTGGTGACCATTTACAAAATCCTCTTTCTCGGGTCTCAGCTTGTTCATCTGAACAGGAGGGGCCCTGGAAGGAGCTAACCACACAGGTCTACACCAGAAACTAGGACCCGAACCCCACATGTGAGGAAATAACCTCAGAAACACACACTGGCAAAGAGGCTAAGGTGGATCACGCTGAAGGAATGGTTAAGGTTTTCCCAATTCTGCAGCGCAGACCAGAGGTCAAAACCATCCTTCTCAGCCAGATGTGGGGAGACGCTGGCCCCCATGTGGAGGTGCAGACCCTAGAGCTGAATCTGGACTGCTGTACATAGCCTGCCAGCTCCAGGAAGATGTAGGCGGATTTCAGCCCAAGTTAACAAAAGCCTGGATCCTGGCCCAGCCCTGTGGCCACCGCCCGTGAGAGCTTCTGGGGTGGCCTGGGCACACTGCGGGAGGAAGGAGCACCATATGGTCCTGAGTTTCCCTTCTGGCCTGGAAGTTTTTCTGTGTCCCTGCTTTCTTGCTTCTGCTTTGTTTTTCTGGTACTGGGGATCGTCCCCAAGGCCTTCAAACTGAGTTACATCCCCAGCGCTTATTTTTTCAAAATTTGAGACAGGATCTCACTAAGTCACTAAGCTGTCCAAGATGAGCTTGAACTTGTTACCCTCCTGCCTTAGCTAACCGAGCAGCTGGGATTACAGGTGTGTGCCACCATGCCTGGCTGCATCCCTCCTTGTTAAATCTCTACCCTGAACCCTACTCTAAGGCTCTTTCTTTCTCATGGTCAGTTCAGCCCAACCGGAGACTAAGAATGATAAGAAGCGAAGTCTCTCTGTCTTTACCCAACATGGACATCCCCATCCAATGGGCGACTCTGGAGCTCAGATGAGACTGCAGAAGACATAGCCTAAGAAGGTTCAATCCACACTGTACAGTAGAATCCCCTTGAGAGCCTTCAGGGAATAAAGACATCCAGATCCCAGACTGTATTCACTAAAGCTGAGTCTGCAGGACCAGGACCTCTGATTTTATAAGCTGCCCGGTAGTTCTGTAAAACAGGAAACAAACCCCTGGACTCGTCCCTAGGCCTGATCTGCAGTGAAGATGAAAAAAGCAATGAATGCCACACAGCAGCTGGGGCTCAAATACGGTACCCAAACTGCCTCCTCCCCCACCTAGGGCTTAGCTGATGCCCCTTGCCTGTCTGCAAACACCAAACAAAGGCCCTGTTCTTTACCTTATTCTCTGTTTCCCCAAACCTCCAGCAAAGCTTGCCTTACTTTGTTTAAAAGCGAAAGGCCACATCCCAGGAGCTGTCAGGGAAGCCCTGCCTCCCTGACTGGTGTTCCCTCTCCTTCATCAGTGGCCAGCATGTCACAGTTTACAAAGCCCTCCCCCCTGCACTCACTGGCACACGCTGCTCCAACGCAGTCAGACATGCCTTACTGTCTTATCTTCAGAAGGAAAGACGGAGTCTCAGAGAAGTGAAGAAACCTCATGCCCCAGCCCCCTGGCTGCTTAGCTCCGGGCACAGGGTGGGGAGAGGTGTTTGAGTGCAAAGAGCGTCCATTGTCCCCTCAAAAGCTGCCACCTGGAGAATCCAGACCTCACATTTGGAAACAGGACACAGCTTGAACAAACTTGTTTTCTGTCTTTTTTTTTTTAAACACCTAGCTAGGATAAATTATTTAAATTATTTCACTGCAAGGGAGAGGGATAGGTAATTTTTATCAAATATTTTTTAAGCTTTTTTAAATTATATTTTTGTTTATGTTCTTGAGTTGATAGAGCAGACTGTGCCCAGCCCACAGGCAGTGCCTGCAGCTCATCTCCTTACTGTCCCCTTACCCCAGGAGCCCCCTTTCTGTTGACTCAGGAACTCTCCTTGGGGATGAGCTTCAGCTGGTGTCCACCTTCGCTCCACGGTGACTGCACTTCCTAAGAGGGGAGTTGAGGGTGTCACAGAGAGATTCAGGAAGTCAGGAATGGAGCGAAGTTTTGCATATGAAACTGTGCCTGAAACAGTTTGGGTGATTGTTTTAATGTTTCTGAAATTCCTAGTACCTTTGTAAAAATAATAATAATAATAATACAATAAAGAAAAAAGTGAACATTGCTATGGAATTGTGCCCTGGAAAGAATGTAAAAAAAAGAAAAACAATAAACATCTGGCTGACATTTTAATAAATGGGACTTTGCTTTTCTTGACTTGTTCCACAAGTATCAATTAAGTGGCCACCTACTCTTCTGGGCCAGACACCCTCTGAGAAACAGCACAGGCAAGGTCCTGACCACCAGCAGCACTTGCCGCCCAGTGTCCAGGAAAGGTCGGGCTGCTCAGGGAGAACTGAAGAGACCGCCTGGAGGAGGTGACAACCAAGGCCTAAACCCTAAAACAGTAGGTGGAAGGAGGCAGGCAGAGGGTGTTGGGGGGCACAAGACTGTTCTGGGGCAAAGAACTGCTCACTTCCCTCAGCCTGAAAAGGAGCAAAGTGAAGGGACCAAGGATTGCGAGAGGCTAAGATCTTGTAAGTCTTAGCCCACGGGCAACTGGAGTTTCCCAGGGATTCCTTGCTCTGCAGGAGAGCGCCCTCGAGGGTAAGGCAGTGCTGGGTGTAGCTAACCTGTGCCCTCCGGGAGGCTCACCGCAACCCGGCCCCGAACCCACCACGCTACAGCGCCACCTTTCAGTTAGCCCACCAGGAGTGAGTGCCTGCCCCGCGGTGCCCACCTTTCCTCAGACATGGGCAAGCGGAGCGGGCCAGCCTGGCACTGGGCGGGACCCTGTAGCTCACAGGGCAACGCCCGGCTCCGCCCCCGGCCCGGTTTCGATTCTGAGGAGCCACACCCCCACGCACTGCTGGAGACTGGAGCGGTGGGCGCCAATGGCCAGCGCGGCGGAGACCATCTGGACCCCCGGGGGACCGGGCCCGGCGGAGCCTGAGGAGGCACGCAGCTGGCGCTGTTCAGAACACAACGACCGTCCTGTCGAGCTCTTCTGTCGCCGCTGTGGCCGCTGCGTGTGCGCACTCTGTCCGGTGCTGGGCGCGCACCGCGGCCACCCGGTGACTCTGGCGCGGGAGGAGTCGGCTCGCGTGCAGGTGGGCACCATGCGGGCTGCAGGATGCAGAACTAGGGGCGACCTGGGAGGAGCAGGCAGGGCTTGCCCAGGCTGAGCCACTATTAGGACCTAGGAACCGGAGGATGGCCCCCGGGGTCATCTAGTTGGTAGACTATGAAGGAGAGACTGTGGTCCAAGAAAGGCAAAGGGGAGCCAAAGCCACCAGATAAGCTTCAAAAGGATTGGGCGTGGGAGCGAGACCGGGAGCTAGGCAGGTAAGTACCCAGATGCCCTAGATGTCACCCAACGTGGCAGGTGGACCACTGCCTTGGGCTGGAAATCGCAGTTCACAAGGAAGCCCCCATCTTCTTTCTTCCCACTCCTGAGAAAACAGCCCAGGTGGCTCCAGAAAGCCAATAGACATGGCCTCGGGTCTCTACACCTCCTGGAGTTCACAGGTCATAATCTAAGGGCAGGTGTTGGCCTGGAAGCAGCCTCAGCGTACCCTCTTCCTGCCTGGGCAGCAGATTCCTCCTCCATGTGGCTGCATCCTTTCCAGGGCCAAAGAGCTCTGGGCCAAATGTTAGTATTGGAACCACCTTACAAAAGAAAGCTAACAAAACAAAGCAAGGGTCTAGAACTAGAGGCAGTCCTTGAACCCAGGACCCAACCAGCAGGAATGTTTACCTCACAGCGGGTTCTCATCCCGATGCCCTTGGCCACCTAAATCTTGATAGTGGACAGAGGTCAGGTTCTCTGTCTTCAGCTCATTATGCAGTCCCAGTGCTGGGGCTGTACCACCACACTCTGCTGTGGACTACATTTTGAGACCCTGTCTCAAAACACAAGTCAAACAAAAAGCTAATTGTAATAGTAATAGCTCCTCAAAACTGTTGTTCAAAAAAAAATTTTTTTTTTAAACTGTTGTTCAGAGCTACCAAGGCTTCCAGAGATATGGCTGAAAGGTCTTCCTCAGCTGTTCCCTTGCCCACCTGGTCTGCCCATCTAGCTCTGTGTTCACATACTCCCTCTCCTAACCATATATCTATTGTCTGTCATTCAGCAAACATCTCCTCATCACATATCTTGTGCCATGAATCATGTCATAGGTCACACAGTCCCCTCAGAGGAGTTGCCTAGCTGGTATGGTGGGCATACTGTGACAATTCTATGTGCTAAGTACTGTCACTGAGAAGCCAAAGCAATTGAGTGACAGGCGGAGGGAAATGGAAAAACTAGGGGCAGGAAATCTGAGAAGACTTCAATGTTTTCTGTTGGAAATGGGCTGTATGAGGTTTCAAGACAGACGAGGCCCCTGCAGTTGGAGGGGAGAGATAGACACCTGGAGCTTGAAGGTATGCTTGAGTCATAACAGACCTGAGCTTAGAAATCACAGTGGGGGACAAGCGAGATAGCTCCGTAGAATAAGCACTTGGGGCCTGAGTTCAATCCCTGCTTCCACCAAAAAAAAAAAAAAAAGGAAAGAAATCAAAGTGGGCCAGGCTGTGCTCCCAGAAGTTGAGACAAGGGCTCACAGTTGGGTTGTAGGTGTACCCCTGCTCTGGCCCACCTCCTGCCTATAGCCAATGCCTGAGGGATATTTAAATAATGAAAGTAAGTGCATTGAGCAAGCACCCTGCACACATCTCAGTAGTCTCTACAGCTACCCTGTTTATAGCAGAGGAAACTGAGGTTTGGAGAGGAAATGGAGGGTTCATGAGGAGCAGTGACTCAGACCTAGGTCTCCTCTCACTCTGGGCTTGTGCTCAGAACAGCTGACCTGAGGTTCTCAGCTCTCTAACATTGGCAGCCCCTGGTAAACCCATTTGATTCTTCCAACCCCATTCCCTCCCTTTGGAGGCCAGTAGTCAGGCTAGAGGTTGAGTGCAGGGTGAGCTATAGGGAAGGCTGGGGTGGGATCTGGTCCCACTATGAGGGAGGGATCCCCAAGCATGCCTATGAAAAACACAGCAGCATTGGGAAGGTGGGAAGGATGCCTGGAGACACAGGCATAACTAGTCATGATGGCCCTGAGGGACCTGGGTCTCAGCTCAGATGAGGGATGCTGAATCAGAGGTCCATGTTCATGTTTTCTCCCACTTCTCTTACAGAAACTCATCCAAGAATGTCTCGAGCATTTGGCAACCAAGAAGCAGCAGTACATTGGCAACATAACCCAGATAGAAGGTGCCACTGAAAAGCTCAAGGCAAGTAGAGTTTCCTCCCTACTATAGGGCAGATGGCCACTCTGTCACCCCCAAAACAGGTGTGGGGGCTCAGAGGGGCACTCAAGGCCTCAGGCTTCTATAATTCAGAGGCCCTCTTTGAGAAAAAGTGGACAAAATGACAAATTTCAGTGTAAAACCATGAAAGAGGTACATAAATGAGGGACCCGCGGCTCCTGTTCCCTCAGCCTTGTGGAGATTTGGTCTTTGCCCAGCACCCCAGCCCGAGCTACTGCCTCACAAAGTGAGGAAGAAGATATTTGGCCAAATAGCTCAGCGGATTAAAGGGCCTGCAAGCAGGCGCAGGGGCCAGGTGTTTGATCCAGCCCTGCCCCCAGGTGTGCTGAGGCGGTGATTGAGATTGGCACTCACCTGTAATCCCAGCTCTTGGGAGGCTGTAAACAGGTGGATCACTGTGAGTCAGATCTAGTAGTGAGACCCTGAATACCCTGTAGACCCTTCCCTAAAATACAAAAAAAAAAAGAAAAGAAAATAGACCTTTTCGCCCACTGGTCCCCCGCTGAGACCTTGCATTGCATAGGTCTTGGAGGGACCAATCCAAGTTCCCCTCAACCCCAAGTTACCACAAACAAAGCAAAAGTCAGCTTTGTGTTGTGCAAATAGGTCAAAGATTCCCTAGCCCTGAAGGAAACTAAATAGGAGTATAAATATATTACATAAACATTTTTTCCAGGCTTCTATTTTCATATAATGTTTGTCTAAATGTAATCCTAAGGGAATTTTGCTGGAAGTTAGGGCTGACATTTTTGTGAATCACCATTCTGAAGAAGTCACTGCATCCTTCAGCCTTCTGTGAGGACTCAAGCTATACCCCTTTTCCTCTTGGTCCCAGCTGCTCCCTCCTCACGTTGGAGGCTGGCATGGGATGTCCCCTAGGGCCTGCCCCACCCTACCCATGACCGACCCACATACAGGAGAGAGAAAGACTGGCTATGGCCATGGGAAAAGCTGGCACCAGGTTTCCCTACAACCAACCTGAGGCCAGGACCCATTGCATGTTGGGGCTTAGGCCAAGCTATGGACTCGACTCCTTCATTTGCCTAACTTCCCTTAGCTGAGGTAGCTATATACCCTAATGCACTGGAGACCTTGGTTCACACCCATAATGTAGTCCTAGCTTAATTATTAAGTGCTTGTCAAGAGCAGACCTCTGGACCCAGTTCAAAAGGACTTGGTAAGTGAAAGCTGGCAGGTTGGAAAGTGACTCCCTCCAAAAGATGGAGAGGCTACTCAGACTGTTCAGACTGAAGGCACAGGACTACTATCTATAAATCTCTGACCAGATATGGTTTGGGGACTCCCAGAGGAAGAGTTAGGACCAGTATGGAGTTCCTGAGACAAGGACAGGGCAGGTTTTAGCAACATTTTAATTTTTTACTTTGAAATATTATAGATTCACAGAAAACTGCAAAGATAAAATAGAGAAGTTTTGAGTACTTTCACCTTATTTCCTTCAAGGGTTGCATCTTTTTTTTTGGAGACAAGACAGGATTCTGATCAAGTCTCATTTATTCAGAAGAAACTCTGGGTATATAAAGTGTGAAGGCATAGGGAAATGACCTCAGTGGGTAAAAGGTGTGAGTAACTAGGCAACTGGGCAAGGGCAGAAAATCCCACCTCCGGGTGTAGCAGGAGAAGGGTTGCATCTTAACTATATATAGTACAGTGTTAAAACAGAGATTGACAGCATCTTTGCTAGAATTACACAACCATTGGTTTTACATCTTACTTTTATTTTTATAATTTTACATTTAATAGTTTACGTTTTACCTGGATGTCGTGGTACATGCTTATAATCCCAGCTATTCAGGAAACTGAGACAGGAGGATCAAAAGTTTTGAGGCCAGCCAGAGCAATTTAGCAAGACCTTATTTCAAAACAAAAAGGCCTGGGAATATAATTCAGTGGTACAACACTTGCCTGGCATGCACAGGGCCTTGGGTTTCACCCCCAATACTGCAAAAATAATTAATTAATGCATTAATTGATATATATTATTTATATCAGCTGGCCATAGTTATATGGGGCTTTGCCCAAGGTCTTTATTCTGTGTCTATCTCTTTATCAATATTACATGTAATCACTGCAAGTGATAATAGGTCTTAAAAATAATGATGCCTCCACTTTTTTTTTTTTTTTTTACAATACTAGAGATTTACAATACTAGAGAATACTCAGGGCCTTTG
The DNA here is from genome assembly GCA_004027165.1 of Ctenomys sociabilis. Lineage (NCBI taxonomy): Eukaryota > Metazoa > Chordata > Mammalia > Rodentia > Ctenomyidae > Ctenomys > Ctenomys sociabilis. The sequence continues at coordinate 23,703 of PVKA01016782.1, read as the reverse complement.
CACTGAGCTACACCCTCAATCTTTTTTTTTTTTTTTTTTTTTTTTTTTTTTTTTTTTTTTTTTTTTTTTTTTTTTTTTTTTTTTTTTTGTAGGATCTTACTAAGTTGTTGGAATAGGGTGGAATTTATAGTCTTTCTGCCTTATTCTACCAGAGTTCTGAGATTACAGGTATATGCCACTATATCCACCTTTTTCCAGAATTATTTTAGCTGTTCAAGGGTTGTTTTTGTTTGTTTTTGCCTTACATTTTAGGATAATCTTGAATCTATAAGAAAAAATTTTTGTTGGAATTTTGATAGGAATTGTGTTAAATTTGTGTCAGTTTGGAGAGTTGCTATCGTTACTGTATTGAGCCTTGCATCTATGAACATGGTATGCCTCTTTATTTACATATTTGTTGTCTTTTACTGCTATTGGTAGTTTTTACCATATATATCTCATGCATGTGTAAGATTGTTGGTTTTTTGTTTTGTTTTGTTTTGAGACAAGGTCCTGCTATGCAGCTCAGGCTAGCCTTGAGCTCACTTTGTAGCGTAGGCTGGTCTTGAATTCACCAGATCCTCCTGCCTCAGCCTCCTGAGTGCTGGGATTACAGGCATGTACCACCACACCTGGTTTACATATTTTGTTAGATTTATACCCAAGTATTTCTAATAATATAAAAGAAAATAGGAAAAAAATGAAAGAACATTGGAACTAGTCAGTATTTTTGTTTTTGTTTTTGAGACACGGTCTCACTGGATAGTTCAGGCTGGCCTTGAGTTCACTATGTAGCCCAGACTGGCCTTGAATTCACAGTGATCCTCCTACCTCAGCCTCCAGAGTGCTGGGATTTACCTGTGTGCACCACCATGCCAGCCATGGTCAGAAGTGTTCACATAAAAATTGGGTTTAGAAAAGTGGGAAGATATTGCCACCTTCTGTTTGCATCTTCTGGCCTTAGCTTTCCAGGTGCTGGGATTATACAGCTACCCCACCAGGCCCAGCCCAGACCTATTTTACATTAATTTTGCAGTTCCAGGAATTCAGGCTTGAAGTTTGTCATGCCTGATGGTTTGTTCATTTATTTGTTTTACTGATGATTTTCTTTTCACCTAGATAGCCCTAAATGCACAGTTAGACTCCTTGCCCTTACCCTGGGCCAGTGGGTAGAATTTTTCTGGTCTTTAGCTCACAGATGGAGCAGTGGCTCCCTGAGTGTGGCTTTATATGGACCACCCCCACCCCCTCCCAGGTAACATGAGGCCAAGTGCCCTGAGCTCCCCTAAAGTGACTAGCCCCCTGGGATGCGGCTCTTACCTACACATAGCTCCAACTCCACCTTTGCCAGGGCCACCTAACTTCAATGTCATCTCCTGTCCCCACCACTGACACTGAGTCTTGTGGTCACTGCTAAGTTGCTGGGTTCAAACTCCAACTTGGGGCACTCATGCTCCAGCCTCTCAGCTGACAGGAACCTATCACTATCCCTGGTGTGCCTTTAGCATTTCTACGTGCTTGAAGAAGGAGGGAGGATTTTCCATGTAAGTTCCTTTTCTGCTTTGGTTTTTAGGGTAGAGGATTGAACCCAGGGTCTTCTGCATTCTAGGCAAGCCCTCTACCACTGAGCTACACCTCCAGCCCTCCTCCTCCTTTATTGAGCAAAACTATGTGTCACTTTGTATACGTTGTTTGTTGCTTAAAACATTTCTCTGCTATTAAAACGTTATTTGTCATTGTCGATATATTATTTTCTTTTTTTTATATAGCCCTGGACTGCTGGGCTCAAGCAGTCCTCTTGCCTCAGCCTCCTGATCAGCTGGGATTACTAGTGTGCACCACCGTGCCCTGCCTAGGACCCTCATCTCTCTGAGGTCCTTTCAGCTCTTGATGGCTGTGCACATTCTAAGCCTCTAACTATGCCTAGCCAGGTGTGGTGATGCACACCTGTAATCCCAGCACTCTGGAGGCTGAGGCAGGAGGATTATTGAGAGTTTAAGACCAGCCTGGGTTACAACGTGAACTCAAGGCCAGCCTAGCTGCATAGCAAGACCTGTCTCAAAAAGACAAAGAACAAAATAGATCTCTATAACTAGATTCAACAAACAGTCACAATCTGTCACTTGGTTCATGTCCTGCAGGATCCATGCTAGAAGGGCCATGCTTGCCATGGGTACAGGCCTGTGCACTGACCCTAGCACTGCTTGGCCACCTGCTGAACTTGCCTGCTACTCCATACTTAATTACACAGAGTCAGTGCTCAGGAAAAGGCCATGTGCGTGGAAACTAACCCACCAAATGGCTTTGTAAACAGATAGATAAAGTCTGTCCATGGTCCAAAGTCTCTCACACAGAAGCTATCCAGCAGGCCTAATCAACCACACCTTTGTAGAAGCCAGATGGCTCTTTCTAGGTGGACTAGGTCATTAATCCCCAACCAGCACTCATTCAATGATTTCCTCTTACATCCTCAGCCTCCCCAGTGCTGGGATTATAGACATGAGCTGCCAAGCCCAGTTTAGGTGGCCTGCATGGTACCCCCAGGGTTCTGGGGCCAGCACAGCATGCAGTACCTAGGATCAAACCTGGGCCCTTGCACCAGGCAGGTGCTTAGTCCATTGAGCTATCTCCCCAGCCCTCAGCCCTTTTTAACTGTTACCTCAGAAGCATTAATTATATTCATGATGGTGTACAATCATCACCGTTATCTATTTCCAGACTTTTTCATTACTTCAAAGAGAAACTCTGAAGCCACAGACCACACCCCCTTTGCCCAGCCCTGGTCACCTCTATTCCACTTTCTGTATCCACAAATTTACCTGTCCTAGTTATTGCATGAAAGTGCCAACACACGTTATTTGTCCTATAGAGAGCCCTTTCTTGTCCTCCTCCTCATAGCCAAGGAAGCTTATATATTTTCTTTGGTTTTGGGTTTTTTGTTTTTGTTTTTCGAGACAGGGTCTTGCTGCATATCTATGCAGCTCAGGCTGGTCTTGAGCTCACTTTGTAGCCCAGGCTGGTCTCGAACTCACAATGATCTCCTGCCTCAGCTTCCCAAATACTGGGATTACAGGCATGTGCCACCATGCCAGCTGTTTATCTTTTTAATCCCATGAAAAGTTATTAGAATTCTAGTGAGTTAATTCCAGTCTACCATTTCCAGTGCAATCCATGGTGAGAATAAAGACACTAAGGTATATTTGTGGTTATGGGAAACCAAGGGGTTACAAGTCCAGCCACAATGATGACTATCCAGAACAAAGGCCTCGACCCAGGGCCTCACTTGGATTTTATTCATTCATGAAGAAAGGAGTGGCTTGAGGATGGGTGACTATGAGAGTGGCCAGAAGTAGGTGAGTGCTGTGAGCTGCGCTAGGTGGGAGACCTGTATTCACCTCTGCAATATAGAGAGGAGATACAGAAAGAGTAATCTCCATTACAGAATTTAAATAGTACCTAACATTTTGGAGCCAGTGCTTCACTCTGCAGTGCAGTTCTTTCAAGCCCCAGGAAGTCATAGCCTCTCTCTGAGGCTCCATCCCAGCCGACAGCATGGAGCTTTGGCTCTTCATCCCACCCAGTCCCGGCTCATACCAGGGAACAGCAGGTTGGGGTGCCAGGGAAACATGCCTGCTATACAAAGACTAACACCAGTACCTCGGCTAGACCAATATGCACCACTTAAAGCCAACTGGAACAATAAGGAAAATGTTCTAACCAGTTCATATTAGTACATGGAAGTAGGGTCAGACTCGGCCAAAATGGAGACAGAAGGATCACTTTGAGTCTGAGTTACATAGCAAGACCTTGTAGCAAATTGGAGGCAGGTGGTCTTCCATATTTTCCTTCTGGGTTTAGCCCATTTCACTTAAGATAATGTTTTCAAGGTTCATCCAGCATGTGTCAGAAAACTGCATGCTTTTTGTTATAAATTATTTCACTGTAGCTGGATGTGGTGATGCACACCTGTAATCACTTGGGAGGCTGAAGCAGGAGAATTTCAAGAAGTTTGAGGTCAGCCTGGGCTACATAGTGAGTTCAAGAATTATAGAGCAAGGGGCTGGGGAGATGGCTCAGTAGGATAAGTGCTTCCCTGGCAAGCACAAGGGCCTGAGTTCAATCCCTGGTTCTACAAAAAAAAAAAAATTATAGAACAAGACCTTGTCTCAAAAAAAAAATTACTGAATGTAGCATAATTTATATATCTAATACACATGCATGTTCCATATTCAAAACTGTGCCCAACTATTCTCTATTCTATATGTCTTCAGAAGACTAAGTGCCTGCTTAGACAAGTGCAAGCACCGGTGTTCACTCCCAGCACCACATGCCAAGTCCGCCCAATACTGAGCCAGCAGCACAGACCAGGCATGATGGTGCATGCCTGTCTGGGTATGGTAGCTCACACCTGCAATCCCAGCACTTGGGAGGCTGAAACAGGAGGATCACTTAAGTCCAAGTTGCGTAGTGAGACCCTATGCCAAATACATTTAAAAAATCTATTCTGTATGTATAAATGCCATAGTGACAATCTTGGTACACAGATCTTGTGAATGTTTTTTCTAAGACAGTTCCTGTATGAGGAAATAACATCTTTTTAAAAATAATGAATCTTCCTAGTCAGGAATATTGTTTTTACCTTCCATATAGTCAGAGCTTTTTTGTGTTTCTTTCAATACAGTTTTATGCTTTGCCTTATCTGTGTCATTCACATTTTTGTTAAACTCACTTCTAGATATTTTGCTGCTTCCTTGTTTTAAGCAAAGTCTGTGTTTGTCTGTGTACTTTCTGGTCAGCAGTGGGCAGTACTTAGAAAAGCTCAGGTTTTGCAAGCTGCCCTGGTGAACTTGCTTTGTAGATACTATAATCTTTTTCAATTGATTATCCTGGTTTTTTTTTGCTGGAAAACTAAGCACCTGCAACTGGTTTTCTTTTTAGGCTCATGCAGAGTCAAGTAAAGCCTGGCTAAAGGAGAAATTCACCGGACTCAGATTGCTACTTGATGAAGAGGAAATGTTGGCCAAAAAATTTGTTGATAAAAACATGCAGCTTGCGCTGCAGGCATACAGGAGGCAAGCTGAGTCTTGTGAGAAGCAAGTTGATGCCATGAATGACCTCTCCAGCAGGATCTGGAGCATCAGCCAGGAGACCAACCCCATCCAGCTGCTGCAGGTAATGCTGCGGGTTTTGCTTTTACTGCTGCCCTGCCACCACACCCCACTGCCATTACTGTGGCCCTGGACACAGTGTTTACACAAGTAAATTCACAGTTATTTGCTTTCTCAGCATGTGGACTCTCTTTCCCCACCAAGTGGCCAGAGAGCTGGGTATGGTAGCTCACACCTGCAATCCCAGCACTTGGGAGGCTGAGACAGGAGGAGCACCATGAGTCTGAGGCCAGCCTGGGATACAGAGTGAGGTTATAACCAGCCTGAACTACATAGTAAGACCTTGTCTTTAGAAAAGAACAAAACAAAACTGGCCAGAGGATATACACTGTTAGGAAGATGATATATTTCTTGGGCTAATTAAATAACTTACTAGGCTTCTCTGCTGAGAGCATTTTAAGTATCTTAGCTCTAATATTCAGTAGGACTCTGTGAAGTGGATATTCTTACCCCACTTTATGCATGAGAACTTAGGGTTCAGGTTGGCAAGGTGACTCCCCAGATTCACACAGCTGGAAGGCTGGCAGAGCTGAGATCAGAACCTAGGTCTATGTGATTCTGAAGCCACAAGGCACCTTGCCTGGCCTTCTGCGTGTAGTGTCATAATTTAGACACACACCCCTCTCCTGAAAAGACTCACATAAGTTTCCAGGCTCTGACCCCTCCTTTTTATTCTCTGTGCCAAAGCTCCTGATACCAATCCTTCATCATCCCTCTCTTGTATTTGTTCTTTCTTGTAGTCATCAAATACACACTGGCCCAGGCCCCTGCTGAAAATGAGAAATTCATAGGGTGAAGGGGAGACACACTTAGACTTATTTACAATCTAGCTCAAGCAAGCTAGCCAAAGTATGTACAACAAATACCTAACTCTATAGAGAGAGGTGTGTGGGAGAACTTCTAGGAGGCATGTGGAGCTGGGTATGGGAAGCTGAGCAGATTTGTATGGAAGGACACAACAGAGAGGCTGTACCAGGCAGGACGGAACTGTGGACACATGAGGGCTCACCAGCTGGAGAACTCCCTGGGATCAGCCTGCCTAGAGAAAGTGCAGGTGAGGTCAGGCCAGTTCATGCAGCCCCCTGTACACCAAGCCATAGGTGTAGACTTTGTCCTGTACAATGATGAGGCCCAGGGGAGTGTGCCGAATGGTGGAACAAAAGCACTGACTACTAGAGAACCTTCCCATGGTGCCAGTTGTTGGAGACCTATACGGTGGGTTCTAGTCTCCTGCCTGGATTACAGTGCAGAGCAAAAAAGGAAAGAAAAGGCAAGAGACAAAGTAGAGAGGTACAAAGCAGGAATCTGAGACCACCAGCTTCTCTCTAGAAACAAAAGGCCCCAAATCTCCAACTAGCCACTATTTTATTAGCCAGTGGAGGGGAGGGGATAGAGCACTTTTCTGGAATAGCATAGCACTAGTTGTTGAATGGGCAAGTTTAACATAAAGGAAACAAAGATCCACCCCACACCTGAGTGCTATCTCCTTGACCGGAGCAAGCAAGGCTTCTGCATTCCAAGGCTGGCCAAAAAAGGGCAGGGATCTAGCTCAGCCCAGCAGCACTACCTATGTGGTAAGCTTGAGGTCCTAAGTTCCATTCCTAGTTCCAAAACAAAACTGATCCACCAGGCAGGCAGAGCAAGGACAGGCCAGAATGGATACTAGGTCAGTTTACAATTTTTGGTCCTCAATAATGGACACAGTTAGGTTACTGCTAGAGACAGGTCGTATTGGTGACTGGACAAGGGCTGCTCTAGGGAGACCAGGACTGGAAGCTGGGCTGGAGGCTGGACTGGGGAGACCACATGGTCTAAATGAGATGCTGGTGGCCTGGACCTGAGGGGGCACAGCCGGGGAGGTGGGAAACGGGAATGTTCAGACGCAGTAGGAATGGAGATGGGAGTTGGGGATGAGGGCACCGAATTCAAGCTGGTGCCTGAGTTTCTGGTTGGCATGACAAGAACTATTCTCTGCACCAGCAAAAGGAAGAAGCAGATGGGCTTGATTTCACTCACTCATTTATCCAATCACACCCATATTGAGTTTCAGGGGTGGGGGTTGTTTGTCTTGTTTTGGACTACAGGAAATCAAACTCGACCTTGTGCTTGCCAGGCAAGCACTATGCCACTGAACTATATCCCTGGCCCACCATCATACCTATAGTAAGAACCTACTTACACAGGGGAAAGAAACTCCCAACCTGCTAGATGTCTGAAATGCTGAGTTTGTGTTCCCTGAAATCAAGGAATAAATTCTAGAAACAATGGAGGTTAAGACTAGGAAAAATTTATTGAGAGAAATAAACCTTCTATCTGAGAGGGACAGAGGGAGCCTAGAACGTGGGTTGCCCACCAACCCCATGTCTCAAGATTATTTTATTGAGCAAAACCACAAGCTGAGGGCTGGCCAGAGAGCTCATCACCTGCTTAGACAAAGCACAGAGGCCAGAGTTTGATCCCAGGCATGCTGTGCCCGCCCTGCCCCTGGGACTTGAGGAGCCAGCAATTAGGACTGGGCTTTGTGGCACACACCTGTAATCTCAGCTCTTGGAGAGGCTGAAAACAGAAGAATCACTATGAGTCCGATCTATGTAGTGAGACCCTGAACACCCTGTAGACCCTGTACCAAATACATTTAAAAAAAAAAAAAAAGAGGTGAGGCAAATTCAAGGTGGAACAAAACTAAAACCAGTCAATAAAAGTACAAGTATAATTGCTTAGTAATATTGTCCAATGGAAAAATCATAGGATGAATGTAAGGTGGGACAAAAGTATGTCCAACCAGTAAGATTACAACAAATATAGTTGCTTGGTAATATTGATGAAGTGGGGACCAAACTGGGAATCAAGTCACATAGCAAGTACATATGGGACAGATAGGCACCTTCTTGGAAAGAGCAGGTTCAGGAGGTTTGATCCTCTGCCCAAGTGATTGATGCTCCTTTAGAATATCAGTCACAGGGCTTGAGAGATAACTCATTGGTCCAAGTGCCTGCCTGGAAAGTTCAAGGACCTGGGTTCAGTCCCTGGTACTGCATGCCGTGCCAGCCTTGGAACCCCGGGCACACAGTGCCGGCCCCAAAACCTGGCATGGTGTACATGCCTGTAATCCCAGTACTGGAGAGGCTGAGACAAGAGGACCACTAAGAGTCCAAGCTGTGTAGCAAGACTCTGTGCCAAATAAATAAAGAAAAAATTGAAACAACAAAAAGAATATCAATCACTGTTGTTCATCCCTCCAGGAAATACAGATGGGGGAGTAGTTCTTTTTCTCAAAGCCTGGCCTTCAGTGAATGCCTCCAGCCACAGCTGTCTTCTGCATTGATTTCAAGGGCTCTGCCCTCATCTGACTGCCTATAGCATTTCTATCTAAATTAGCTATCTGTAATACTACAGTGTGTCAGGCCCCTGCCCGGATGTGGAGTTTTGGGGTTACCAGGTGGTGGTGATACAGGGGAAAGAAACTCCTAACCTTAAAGATACTGGGATGGATGTGTGTTCTTCAGTCAAAGAATGAATTTTGAGAACAACAGAAGAACACAAAAGAAAGAAAGCTTCTGTCTCTGATAGGAATAGAAGGGGATCTGAGTGCTTTCCCAAGAAACCTGCCTTTTCTAAAGGATTTTCTAGGCAGTAAATTCATCACACAAGGTAGGTCCAAGCTGGGAAACATGGAAAGTTGTAAGGTGTACATGGGACGGGATAGAACTATGTTCAACCAATAAGATTACAAGCATAGTTGCTCAGGTAAAATTGATTAAATTGAAATCAAATGGGAAATTGAGTCATGTAGCAAGTGGGCATGAGTACATAAAAGTGGTAGGGTTAGTGACTCTTCCTGGCTTTTTAAAGTGATTGCTACCTATTTAAAGTATCAGTCCCCATGTCTACCACTCAGGGTTTCTGTGGGTGCATTTGTCTGATCTTTTATCTTGAGATCTGGCCCACAGTGGGAGTCTCGCCTCTCTGTCACAGGTGCAAGGTCTTGTCTTCCATCCTGGCTTCTGCAAGGGCCTAACGCTGTCTAACTGCCTCCATATTCCTATTTAATTCAGCTGCCTACAATAGTGGCACTTTCCTCTGTTGGCCCCCAGTCTCATTCCATCTACCCAAGTGTTGGCTGAGCCAGCCTCCCACTTTTGTGGGTGCAAAGCAGGCAGGGAGAGCGGGCTTCCTAACATTAACAAAGCTAATGCCGTGGTCCTTCTTAGAGCTGCTATGGAAAGGGGATAGCTGGAGAGGTGGTATTGTGGGTCTGGCTGGCTGGCTGGGGTCTGGCCACAGCCCCCTGGCCACCCTGACCATGTGTCCCACACACAGGCATATACGGTCACTGAGCTGGAGATGCAGCGACACATGAGCCTCGGGGAACTGAGCTACCCTGCACCCCTGTCCTTTGAGCCTATCAAGACCTTCTTCAAGGACTTTGCAGAAGCCATGCAGAGAACATTAGAGACACCACTGGATGTTCGCCTAAAGGAAAGTGAGTGGTCATGTGTCCCCTCTGGGTCCTTATTTCTCTATCCCAGACACAGCTGCAGAGGCACCACCCAATCACATCTTGCCCACAGAGAGGCACTGGGCAGCTCTTAGGCATAAGCTGCACCCTGCAGGTCCGAGGGCAGAGTGTGTAGTGGTCACACGCTCAGCTATGGAGCTTGTATGACACCTTGGGCAATAAACCCAACTTGTCTAGACCTCTGTTCCCACATGTGTATTGTAGAAGAGATTACACAGTGTCCTCTTGGGAGCTGTAGGGAGCAGAGCAGATGTGTTCTGTATATAGGGGCCCAGGCATAATCAGCACCAGGTGTTAGCTACTAGCACTGTGCCTGTTTCTGTAGGCAGATGTATTCCAGGAAGAGAATGAAGCAAGTGCAGAGGTCCTGAGGCCAGGTGAGAGTGAGCATGGTGCACAGAAGAAAGGACAAAGGGTTAATTAAGAGGTGTGAAGGTAGAGTAGAAGGGGTAGGGGAAGAGACAGAGACCTCAGGAGGCCCAAGCCTCTGGTCTTGAGCAACTGGAAACAGGAAACTGTTTTCTGACATGAGAAGTAATCAAAGGAAAGGACTGAGCCAGGCGTGGTGACGCATGCCTGTAATCCCAGCACGCATGCCTGTAATCCCAGCACTCGGGAGGATGAGTAGGAGGATTGTTGTGAGTTTGAGACCAGCCTGAGCTACAAAGTGAGCTTAAGGCCAGCCTGAACTGCATAGTGAGAACGTGTCTCAAAAAAAAAAAAAAAAAAAAAAAAAAAAAGAAAGAAAAGGAAAGAAAGTACTATTCGGACCTGCTGGGTTTGGGTCAGGAGCTTGCCCCTGTGGTGATCTCACAGACGAGAGGGTGGATGACTCTAAAGCTCTGGAGAGAGGCCTTTGCCTCAGAGAGGCCTCCTGCGTTTCACCCTCACGCCATGCAGTGAGTGATGCGGGAGAGAAAGGGGCACTTCAGACCCTGGCCCAGGAGATGACAAACTGCAGCCCAGGCAGCTTGGAAAGAGGCTGCATAGGTGGGGCCCAGGGGAGGCACAAGTCAGGACAGCAAGTGTTGGGGCCCAAGGTACTCCGAGGAGCTCTCTTGTGGGTTTTTTGTTTTTGTTTTTCTTTTTTCTTGGTAGGTACTGGGGATTGAACTCAGGACCCTGTGCTTTCCAGGCAAGGAAAACCTTTTACTGAGCTATCTCCCTGGCCACCTCCAAGGAGCTATCTTGTTGGGTGACTGCCCATCACTTTCTCTTCCTGAGAACTGAACCCACCCAGGACTGATCCTGGGCTCCTCTTCATCATCTCCAGGCTGAACACTGCCTGCCACTGCTTGCTGTCCAGGAGTTTTGTGTTCCTGTGAATTTACATTTCCTACTTAAATTCACATGGCATGCTGTGGAAGAAAGGATGCAAATTTTCAGTTTTGTGGCATGTTCAGTATGTTTCACGTGTGTTGCTTGCTTGCACTCCAGGCATTCATGTCTCACAATTCCCCACAGACTTGAAATGCCAGCTGTCCAGCTTCTCCAGCACCAAGCCAGGTACCTTGCTGAAAACAAGCCCTTCACCAGAGAGATCGTTCCTCTTGAAATGTAAGATCCTGGGAATGTGAGGGACAGGGAAGATGAAGAGGCACAGAAAGGCTGGGGAATGGTAGCCCCTCCCATTTTCTGTTGAGAATTCAATGGCTTTTGCAAGGAGTGAGTGTTAAAAAACTTTTTTGGGGGGGGCAGAACCAGGGATTGAACTCAGGCCCTTGCGCTTGCCAGGGAAGCGCTTATTCTACTGAGCCATCTCCCTGTCCCCTAAGAACATTTTAAGGCTGCATGTTTTGGAGACTGTGTATAATCGTAGCATAGGCCAAGGCAGAAGGGTTCAGTCATAAGCCACACAGGGAAAACACAAGCTCTGGGAATGGAGCCCGTGCCCATAATCTCAGCATTGAAAGAAGATTGCAAATTTGAGTTTGGGGATTGCCTGAACAATTTAGCAAGTCCTTGTCTCAGAATATAAAAGTGGGTATGTAGCTCAATAAACAATACTCCCCAGATCCTTTTGTATTTACTGCAAAAATCCCTCCTCTTTTGTGTGTGTGTGTGTGTGTGTGTGTGTGTGTGTGTGTGTGTGTGTGTGGTTTATTTAGTACCAGGAATGGAATTCAGGACCTTACACTTTCCAGACAGGTACTGTGCCACTGAACTATATCCCTGGCCCTTTTTTTGTTTGTTTGTTTAAATCTTAGTCTCTTATTTTTTTGAGGCAAAGTCTTGGTGGCTTTGAGCTTTCTATGTAGCTTAGGCCGGCTCAAACTCAGGGTGATTCTCTTGCCTCAGCCTCCCACGTGCTGGGATTATAGGTGTGGGCCACTATGCCAAATTCAGTCCTGGTCTTTAATAATACACGGTCGCTATAGATAACAAAGGAAAAAAAATGCTCATAATCTCTATATTCTAAATTACATCTATGAGACAGGGTCTTCCTATGCAGTTGAGGCTGGCTTTGAACTCACCATCCAGCCCAGGCCACCTCAAATTCATCAGTCTTCCTGCTCAGCCTCCTCATGCTGGGATTACAGATGTATACTACTACATCCAGCCAGTTTACTATTATTATTTGTAATTTTTAGCCCTTGTTTTGCATAGCTAATATACATATAAGGATGTACTTAAGGTATCTTTTTTCAAACATGGTATCATATTATACATAGTTTTATGATCTGTGTTTTCATTTAGTGATGTAGTGTAAACATTTTTTGCTTCCTGAAAAATTACAAAGGTGGGATCTGAAGGTGTAGCTCAGTGGTAGAGCACTGGCCTAGCAAGTACAAGGTCCTGGGCTTGATCCCCAGCAATGGAAGATGATGAGATGACGTGAGGTGAGATGAGATGCTAAAACCCACCAAAATACAGTTCTGCCAGACACCAGCACTTGGGAGGCTGAGGCAAAAAGATCACCAAGCGTTCAAGGCCAACCTGTTTCAATAAACAAAAAAGCAATTACAGTTTTGTGGGATAGAAGTCCAACACAAATCTCACCAACAAAAATTAAGGCTGGTCCCTTTTCTGGCACCTCTAATGATAAACCTGCTCCCTTGCCCTTTCTGGCTAAGAAGCTCCTTCCCTCCTTCTTCCAAGCCAGCAGGAATGCATCCTTAGTCCTTTTTCCATAGTTGTGATTCCATCCAACTCTCCATTCCTGCTTTCACTGTAAAGGGCTGCTGTTATTCCACTGGGCCCATCTAGATAATCCAGACTCCTTTCCCAGTCTCAGAGTCCACTCAGGAACGGCCTTTATTTCCTCTTTGCCGAGCAGCCTAACACAGTCACAGATTCTGGAGTTTAGGATGTACACAATTTTAGGGGAGCAGCATTCTGTAGCCCTCATTCATTATTGATAAATATCAGCTCTTCTCAATCAATCTTTAAATTTGATTGTAATCCCATCCATAATCTCAGAGGTTTTGTGTGACAAACTGATTTTAAACCATATATATGGCTGGACATGGTGGCACTTGCCTATAATCCCAGCACTTGGGAGGCTGAGGCAGGAGGATCACTATGAGTTCAAGGCTAGCCTGAACTAATAGACCTTGTCTCCACAAAAAAAAAAAAGTACATAGATATAAAAGTAGTAGTAGAGAAAGACCAAGACTATCTTTTTGGAAAAGAACAAAATAGAAAGTTCCTCCATGTATGGTAGTATATGTATCCAATCCCAGATACTCCAGAGGCAGAGGCAGAAGGATCTCAAGTTGAAGGTCAGACTGAGAACTTTAGTAAGACTCAGTCTTGAAATAAAATCTTAAAATGACAGGTGATAGAGTGATTTTCCAGCATGCTTGAGGCTTTGGGTTCAGTCTCTAATACCATGAATATACACACATACACACATACACACACACACACCAAAAAAAAAACCTGCTAAAATAGACTTCACCAAATTAAAATTTTCTCTTCATCGGCACTCAAATGGAGTGAAAAATCAAGCCTCAGAGTAGGAACATATATTTACATTAGAAACAGACTTTCAGGCCAGGGATATAGCTCAGTGGTGTAAGTGCCTGCCTGGCAAGTGCAAGGTCCCAAGTTCAATCCCTGGCACTGCCAAAAAAAAAAAAAGACATTTGAGAAACAGATGTTCAATGAAAGACTCATGTTAGAAATTTGTTAAGAATTTCTACATCTAAAAACTAAAAATAAAAGAACTTCTACATCCATAAAGAAAGGCCAGGCAATTGATTTTTAAAAATAGGTATAAGACTTAAGCAGGTGTTTCATGAAAGATATTTAAATGCCAATAAAGACATGAAAAAATGTTGAATAACATTAGTGATCAAAGAAAAGTAAAATAAAACTTGAATGTGACAGCCCTTTCATCCCAACAGAATGGCTAAAAATTCAAAAACTTCTATCACCAAGGGCTAACACATAGATAAATGGCAGGAATGTCCATTACATTGCTGGTGAGGATGTAAGTAGTTGGGAAAACTGTTCATCACTGTCTACTAAAGCTGAACATCCAGCCTGTGTGGCAGCAGACTGCCTATAATCCCAGCACCCAGCGAGGCCAAGAGAGGAGGATTACAAATTTGACCCCAGCCTGGGCAATTTAGCAATATTGAGAACCTATCTTCAAAGTAAAAACATTTTTTAAAAAGGGCTAGGGATATAGCTTAGTAAAAAGTAAAACAAAAAGTGGGAGAGGCCAGGGAGATGGCTCAGTAGAATAAGCGACTGCCAAAAAAAAAAAGTAGGAGGCTAGGGAATGTAGCTCAGTGAAGGCTCTGGGTTCAACCTCCAGAGCCTAAATAAATAAAAACTGAAAATTCACATATATTATAACCCAGACTTAAGAAAAATACAAAAAAAGAAAAAGGGCTTTTGTGTCTGCATACGTGGTATAATGGAAAGAAGTGTTAATGGGGATTTCAAGCACAACTTTCCTGGAGGACAATTCAGCAATATCTGTCAAAAGCATTAGAAACACACCCACTGACCCACTGACCTAATAATTCTTCTTTTAGGACCATATATACTAATAAAGGGCTGATCATAAGTAGTAATCAAATCCATAAAAATGTAATCATAGTTTTTGTTTTCAAAGTTTTGATGCCTAATTTTTTTAAAAAAGGATTACATTATAATGCATTCATACATCAAAATCTTATCATTACTAAAATGTTCATGTAGAAGCATATGTATGTGGTAAACTGTTCATGAATATATCAATATATATATATATATTTTTTTTGTCTTTTTGAGACAGGGTCTCACTCAAGGCCAGTTCAGGCTGGCCTTGAGCTCACTTTCTAGTCCAGGCTGGTCTTGAACTCACAATGATACTCCTGCCTCAGCCTCCAGAGTGCTGTGATTACAGGGCTGTGCCACCTCATCCGGTTTATCAATACATTTTTAAAAGTCTATTATTTTATTTATTTATTTATTTTTGTGGAACCAAGGATTGAATTTAGGATTGAACTCAAGCACTTATTCTTCTGAGCTATCTCCCTGGCCCAAAACTGACTATTTTAAAAGCATATATGGTATAATACCTGTATTAAGAAAAACTAAACCAGTAGGGGGATTAAAGGGACATAATCCCAGGATTAACAGCAATCAGTAATGGGGTTCTTAATGGAATTTTTTTTTTTTTGGTGGGGCCAGGGATTGAACTCAGGGCCCTGTGCTTGTCAGGCAAGTACTTATTCTACTGAGCTATATCCATAGCTCTCTCTGGCTTTAATTTTATTTTTGATACAGAGCCTTATGTAGCCCAGGCTGGCTTTGAACTTGGGAACCTCCTATCTCAGCCTTCCAAGTGGTAAGGGTTATTTTTAAATAATTTTTTTTTTTTAAAGAAATTGGCAGTAAGTTCCATAAAGCAAAATTCATGTTATAGTTTTTTTCTTTTTTAATCAAACTCAGGATCTTACCCTTGCCAGGTAGTCAGCGTGCTACTGAGCTATCTCTCCGGCCCCATTGCACAAAATTCAAACTGTATACGGATACAGTAAAATTTTCTATCATTTCTCCATCTCCCAGCCACCTCCCCAGTGACAATCAAGGTTGGCTAGGCTGGGCTTTCCCCTGGATACAGAGCGGTGGGGGGGGGGGTCAGGGGCAGGGGCGTGGCCAGGTCCGCCCCGCCCACCGCGCTCGGCTCTGTCGCCCCTCCCCCTGCAGACGCACGCACGCCCACACTGGATCCCGACACGATGCACGCGCGCCTGCGCCTCTCCGCGGACCGCCTGACTGTGCGCTGCGGCCTCTTGGGCAGTCTGGGGCCGGCGCCCGCGCTGCGCTTCAGCTCGCTCTGGCAGGTGCTGAGTCGCGACTGCTTTGCCGCCGGCCGCCACTACTGGGAGGTGGACGTGCAGGAGTCAGGCTGCGGCTGGTGGGTGGGCGCCGCCTACCCGTCCCTGCGGCGCCACGGGGACTCGCCCGCTGCGCGTCTGGGCTGCAATCGCCAGTCCTGGTGCCTCAAGCGCTACGACCTCGAGTACTGGGCCTTCCATGACTGCCAGCGCAGCCGCCTGCAGCCCCGGGAAGATCTGGACCGGCTCGGCGTCTTCCTGGACTACGAGGCCGGCATCCTCGCATTCTACGATGTGACGGGCGGGATGCGCCACCTGCACACCTTCCACGCCACCTTCCAGGAGCCGCTGTACCCGGCCCTGCGGCTCTGGGAAGGGGCCATCAGCATCCCCCGGCTGCCCTAGGCGCCCCGGCGTGCCCCCACCCTGGAAGGGGGTCGTGAAGGCATCTGCTGCTGTCCTCTCTGCCCCACTCACACCCGACCGACTCCACACTGCAGAGCAGGGCCCTAAAGTAGGGCGCCCACAGGTACCCAGAGTTTCCTGGGTCGTCCCATCTCATTGTCCTCGGCCTAGGAACCCCCTGGCACCTAGTAGGCACACTGTGGGCAGGAAGGCCAGGGCTACCCAGTGTTTCAGGGCTGGGCGCGACCTGAGGCCCAGCTCTGTGCCCCACCCCTTATCTGGAGCAAGTGCCTGCACTGCTTTCCCTGCCCTTCTAGCGTAGCTTTTAACCTGGGAGATTTGACTGTTTCTCTTGGGGGGGGGGGGGGGTCAATAGGAATCAGCGGTTGACTGTTGCTAAGCAACCACAGGCATTCTGCCCAACTGTCTGCCTTAGGACAAAAAGAATTATAAGGGGACTGAGCAGCGTCAGACAGCCTCTCAGACCTCCCAAGCCCAGGGGTTGCTGGGCAAACTCAGAAAACCCAGTTTCTGGAATGACATGACAGAAACAGAAAATGCCAGAGGCAGGACTTCAGAGCGGCCTCTGGTGGGGCGAGGCTGCCTCTTCTCGGGCCGTGCCTCAGGTATGAAGGTTCAGCATCCTATCGTTTGCCAAGATGGCTGTGAAGGTTCAGTGTTAAAGCATCTTCTCAGATTTACTGAGGAAGCTAAGCAAAATGAAAGCTCCCTATAGTTTAAATAGACACAGTACTTTTGTTTGAACCATATAAAACTGTAAAATGCCACTTTAATATGGGGCAACACAGTGCAAGTAGAATACAGGGCAAAAGGAACCAAAGTGTCTTTAGTTCTGACCAAATAATTTAAAACTAAGTGGGTAGATGTCAAAGCAGTATGCTTCAGGATTGTGAGTGAAGGGAAAATTAATTAGCTGAAGTTTTTGGGGGGTGTTGGGTGTAGGGACTCCCTGGACTGTTCGGGTTGGCCTTGAGCTCACTTTATAGCCCAGGCTGGTATCACACTTGCGATGATACTCCTGCTTCAGCCTCCTAAGTGCTGGGATTCCAGGCACGTACCACCACAGTGGCCAGAGCTGAATTCTCATGGAAGGAGATGTGTGCTTGACTCCACATCGCCATCTTTCCCTGAAGAGCAGGACCTTGTTTAGCAGATCCTCAATTCCACAGTCTAATCCATTGCAGTTAACAGTGTCGTTGCTGTCACCTGTAACCTTACTAAACTTATTGGTCTTTGAAATGTTCCTAAGGGACAGAATGGAGACAGATTTGCCTCGTTCTCAAGGTGGTACAGCTAAAGTTGAAGGGTCCGTGCTTCTATCCACCAGGACTGTACTGTTCAGGGTGGCTATAATTGGCTGCCCCAGCCCCTCATTGAGCTGCTGCCTGGAATGTGTGTTTTCACCCCTTATTCTGTGGAACCTGCAGTTGAGGGAACTTGTTTTGAGAAATTTAGGATTCACACAGCAGAGAGAGCCAAACTATAAAGTAGGAAAACTGCTCTGGACCAACGCCTGTGCAAGCCAGAGACCTGGAGTTAGTTCTGTATTGAGCTATTTGACCTCAGGTAGTTACCATTTATTCTTGTAGCCTCATCAGTAAAGTTGAGGCAATGACTCTGTGCTGTGAGGAATAATCATGAAATTGCCTTATAACGGTGCTCTCCTGCTGGGATTTAGTAGTGCCCCAACAGTAGTCGGTATAGCATTACAGTGCTGGGAAATCCAAGCTACCCTGCCACCATGTGGAAGTCTCCTTCATATACTTTCAGCATAGGGATATGTTTTCTTCAAGGTATGTCCATAACAGTACTAGGGATTAAACTCAAAACCTTGCATTTACCAGGTAGGTGCTTAAGCTGCTGAGCTATCTCCCTGACTCCATAAGTGTCCTGATCATTTCCTTATTCTCTTCCATAGTTGAACTGTAGAAATGTCCATAGAGTAAACACGCAGACTCCCCACATAATGCAGGTGCTGAGATCCAGGCCCTTGCACATGCTAAGCAGGTGCTCTACCACTGAACCACATCTTGTTTTGGCAGCCATTTCTAAATTACAGCAACTTTCTAATGTGATTTGTTTTAATAAAGCATGAATATTGTACCTTGAAACTGTTTCTCGTTGGGAGTTCATGTCTTTTTTTTTTTTTTTTTTTTTTTTTTTTTTTTTTTTTTGAGACAAGGTCTTACTATGCCATTCAGGCTGGCCTTGAGCTCAATTTGTAGCTTAGGCTGGTCTCAAACTCATCATGATCCTCTTGCCTCAGCCTCCAGAGTACTGGGATTACAGGCACCATCCAAAACTGGCCAATTTTTTTTAAATCTTATTTTGTCTTTTTGAGATGTTCATGACATTTTGATCACCTTCACCTCACATCCCCTCCTTAACTTTCCTGTGACATAAAGCTGGTCTCTGAGTAAACACCTCCAGGGTTAAGGAATGCACAAATCCTAAAGCCAACTAAATTGAGTCAGTGTAAACTTATTTGCAGCTGTTCCTACTCAAGACAATACAGAATCTTTTAAATCCTTTAGATGTGTGGTCTGAAGCCATTTCGGTCAGTAGGCAGTTCTGAGAGATCACCTCTCCCTTCTGTAATTCTGATGTCGGTGTCAGCGAGTAGGGACGGCCACAGCCTAGCAGAGGGCATACCAGGGTGCTGCTGCAAAGCCCAGGCTGGCTGGCCAGAAGTTCCCTAAAGGGCAGCAGATTGCCAGTGCTGCATCTTCAGCATCCCCCATTTTTGTTTGAAAAGCTAGTAAATACAGGATATCCAGAGTTCTTGGTCAAAATCTCCAATTCTAAGTTTGCTGATCCTCCTAGACTGTGAACTCATACCATTTGTCTCTTTTAAGCCTTCACTGTCCACTCATTTGGGAGACTGTGGGCCTCATGCCTGCAATCACTAAGAGATATTATTAATCTCATACATATCCATTCATGCTGTCATTTTCTTCACATCAATGTATGGAAAGCAGTCTAGACAGCGGCTGTAACGATTAAAAACCCTGTCAACCTGATTGGATTAAGAGATCCCAAGAGAGATGATTGGATTCTAAGGGTGTTAACCTCATCAATGGATTAGTCTGATAAATTCACAGCTGAATGGGCTTCTGGGAGGTGGGGCTTGGTTGGAGAAAGTAGATCACTGGGAGGGTGGCTCCCAAGTTATCTTCTGGCTTTCTGCTCTCTTGCTACCTGCTGCCATGTTTCTGCCTTGGAGCCAGCCAGCAACGGACTGAAATCCCTGAAACCATGAGCCAAAATTGAAACCGTCTTTTAAGTTGTGTATGTCAGGTATTTTGTCCCAGAAATAGGATGGTGATTAAAACCAACCAAACAAAAAAAAAAAAAACCTTGGCTTTTCTACCTTCTCCAACATATGAATAGATTTACATTCAAAAAGACAGTTGAGTTCTGTAATTGTACTCTTCCAACTCTCAGCAGGACTGATTCCTCCCCTTTAGGGACCCAGCTTGTGGTTTACAGAGCAGTCTAGTGTCCCAGGCTGGCAGGATCCAGTGGTGACTCACTGGATCCCTGCTGGAAACAATCTTTCAACAACCCTTCTCTTCCTACCAGATCCAGGCCCTGGAACACAACCCTATACTGTGAGATTGTCTCTTGATATAGTCTTGGCTGTCTGCTTACATATTATTTCATCTTCTCTTGTAGAATAGAGGCCACTAAATGAGAAACTGATTGCTTAACTGCTTATGGGGAAAAATGAAGGGTTGGGGAACTAGTTAGAAACTGCTATCATATTTCTGTTCATAACACAAATTTGCAGATTCTCTTCCACAAGGACAACCCCAGGTACCTGCAACCACTACTATCCCACATATATGAATACCTCTCCAGATGTTGTGTTGGGAACAGCAGAGGACAGGCCCTAGACTCAAGAAAATCTGAAAGGCTAATTATAGTCATTTGAAGAAAGCCACAGATACAGACTTGGAATGAAGAGAAGTTAGAGTAAACAAGGTCAAACAAATATGAACAAAGATAAAGAATTTGAAAAGGCATTTGAAAGTGAGGTACAGGGTTATAGGATAAACCGAGGGGACTTGACCGACCTCATCAGATACAAAAATTTCATTTTTTGTTATATAGGTCTTGCTTTATCTTGGTCTTAATCATCCAGCAGAAAATAAAAATGAGGTATACAAAATAAGGCCATAATAGTAAGCTGAGCTGTAGCCAACAACTTCTTCAGATAACCCACTAATATTGTGGACTGCTGGACTCTGTTGGATTGTTTCACTGAATTCAAGCACCCATAATGATTGAATGACAATAGAATACCCATCTTTGACAGGACTAAACAAGAAAAGGGGGTATACATTGTTTGTATAAAACGTACAGTTAGGATAAATATGTAATACTTTTGCATAATTCTATGAGAAAAAAGATTTGCACCAATAGTGTTTGAACAGAATATCCTGTCTGCTTCTTGTACTATGGATAACCACTAGAATAACAATGTAAAAATTATTTATTGAAACTATACTATAATTCAGCTTTAAAAAAGTATACAGCTACATTCTGTTAATTCATTGATGAGAGGCATCTGCTCTAATAGTGTTTGTAAACAGAATATCATGTATGCAGCTTCTACAATAAAAAAACCACTACAAAAACAATATGCAATGTATTAATTATTGAATCTTCCCTACTAATTTGATTTGAAACTGTCTCATTGCTATTTGTTCTTCAATAAAATTTAAAAAAGAAAAGGCATTTGAAAAAACGATTTGTCTCAGTACTGATTAAAAAGTACATAGGAGTCAAGCACTTGCCTGGCAAGCACAAGGGTCTGAATTCAACCTCTGGTTCTGCCAAAAAAATAAATAAATAAAAGTACAAAGGGAAAGGTAACACTGAATCTCTGAAAAAGGTATATGCTGCTTGTTCAAGGAAATAAAACACTGAGAATTTTGTTAGCTGGGTTCCTAATTTTATGTTGTCACATTTTTTTGCTTATGGAAGAACAGCATTGTTCTCATAGATGCAACCTGCAGACTTGGAGCCCCATACTGCCCATCCCCTCACACTGATGTTTCCCCCTAGTCCGTGTACCATTTTCTTTTTTTTTTTTTCTTTTTTTTTTTTTGCGGAACTGGGGATTGAACTCAGGCCCTTGCATTTGTCAGGGAAGCGCTTATCCCACTGAGCCATCTCCCCAGCCCCCGCATGTACCACTTTCTAACGCTACTGACTGGCTTACCACTCTGACTGTTCCCACACACCTGACCAAACAGAGGGCCACCTCTGAGAAACTGGGCTGTATACTGCCAGAACTCCATAGGCCTTAGAATTTGACAAAGGGAATGTGCCAGCCCCACCTGCTCAGGGACAAGAGCACTTTCAGTATTTCTCTACCCACAAGATCCTCTGAGCAACTCCTTCTCTACTGCCAACTAACCACTATGTCACACTGCCGGACATACAGCTAAAGGCTGGGAGGTAAGGAAAGAAGAAATAGGTAGGGAGGTGCAGGAAGAGCAACCATGGGTCATTCAGGTTTGACTTTACCAAGTGATAACAAAGGCTCAAAGGAGAGAATGCATGCAGCTGGCTCTCAGGCCTGTCAGCACTCCGCTCTGGGCTGGCCTACCAGAAGCAGAAACTGCCTTGTGTGCTCTTCTTCACCTTACCCATGGACTAGACACAGGCCTGGCTCTGACCTGGCTTCTGTGTAAGGGAGGTACAGTGGATGAAAGACAGGCTCCCAGTGACTGCCCACTCCCATCCCTCCCCTCAACACATCATTCAGAACCAGCAAGGGAACTTAGATGGACAGAATAGCACTTTATTTTAAGACTTGATTTTTTTGCCATGGTTTTCTACAGATTCTTCTATGATAGTGTCATCTTCTTCAACAGTGACCAGGATCTTCTTGCCCACTAGATTAAAGATGTCTTCAGGAGGACAGCCTTTAGGCTCACTGACCTTCACAGTGAGCATGTCCAGTGTTAGCACAGTGCCTTCTGGAATTCTCACCTTGGCCACCACGGACTTGCCCAGCTGTCGACAAGAGGATCACTCAGCATCAGACAGACCACACCTGTACATTGCTTCCCACTCAAGATCCCGGGGGGTTCTCCAAGAAACCGTGAGAATAGGGACTTGGTTGTATCTACAGTGCACAGAACAGCATCTCTCACAGTTAGGACTGCCAGTGTGGGGTGACCTCACAGGACCCAGGAGGGACTTGTATAGCAGACTCCAGTGGAAAGGAGTCAGGCTATGCAGCCAGGGTCAATCCCTGGCACCTTGGGATAAGGTGTTTGGCTTCACTGTAAGACAGGAAATACAGTGCCTGTTCCTTGTCAGATGACTCCACAGCTGAGATACTGTGTGAGAAACCTGGAATGTACAATGTTCTCAATACATGAAAACTATGATTACTTCTGTCTAATCATACAATGCAACATCTCACTGTAAACATAGGGAAATTGAGACCAAGAGAGGGTAATTTGGCCAAAGATGCAGCCAAGATGAGAACCCAAAGCAGTAATGGTAAACCTGTGTGAGCTTATGATGATAGAATTAGCTGGCTGTGGCATGCAGGTCATAGGTGAGCCACCACTGACCTCGAGGATGAAGGCCTCGACTAATGACCTACTGCTCTTAGGGGACACAAACCTTACTGCCACTTTGTTTACTGAAACAGAACTGTGAAGGGCTCACAAGTTGGTGAAGGTGACTGCTGTCCACACAACAGCAATGGGCACGTCTAAGATGGGGAGGTGAGGGAAATGAAGGCCACTGAAGCTCACTTCCAAGCTTCTGCCCCCCATACATGATCGGAAACAAGTGACCTATTGCCTAAGTCTACATTCTCCACATAAGAGCGCAAGCAACCAATGCTGCTTGGAAATCTAGTTCTATTAGGAAAAAACATCTGTTAACTGGTGAGTATCACTGTTTCTAGTTTCTAGTACAATTTTCTTCTGCAAAACAGTTGTGTTCTTTTTACTACTGACTTCACACACACACTTATGTTTCATTGGGGGCAGCAGCAGGCAAGCTCTACCCAAATAAAAAAAATGACAGCATCTCCCAAGTCTGATGTTTGAGCCCTGCCCCAGGCAGCCTACAGCAGAAGAAAGGCATCTGTAAGACCCCTCGTTCTGTGATTTGGGGGCAGGAAGGTCCAAACTATAACTTCCAAGATGCCAAAAAGGTCAGTGCACCAGATGGTGGTCTCGACCTCACCACCCCAGGTGTCTGAAGGCTGATACAGCCCAGGAAATATCTGCATTGTCTCCTACCAGCCTGTCAGGACAGCTATCCCCAACACACAGCCTCCCTGATGAGAGTACCACAG
>PVKA01016781.1:36574-47272 GCA_004027165.1 Ctenomys sociabilis | reverse complement strand
TTCCTTGAGCCTTTGACTGATTGTATGAGTTCAGTTCCCATTAGGGAGGGAAAATGCCTTCTCCCTCAAATATCTAAGATAATCAGCTAAGTTTGCACATAAAATCATCCATCACATTTTCCTGAAGAAACATGGGTATATTGTAAAGAGAGTATGCTCTGGGTGTGTGGGACTTTCTAAGTGCTACCAAAATCACACTACTTGAAAATTAATAAGAAAAGCTCTTATTACCTTCGTGGTTGGACAAACCCATGCCCTGAGACATTTTGCTAATTGAAGCCTAATGACATGATTATTCTCATTTTACTGTCTGTGTTTGAACTTTTAAAGAATAGCCTATTGCTTTGTAGGTGAGTTATGGACACAAGTTTTATTTGATATTAATCCAAGGATGAGCCATCCTTGAGATTTTTAAATAGCCATTTACAATTCCTTTCATCAAGAAAACCACACCAAATGGTTGCTCTTTCTCTAGGATTCCAAGTCACCTCCTCCAACAAAGAAAAGATGATCATTTCTGAGAATACTGAAACAAGCTATGATTATGCTAAAGGAAATAGATAAAGGACATGTTCCTACCTTTAGCTCCCTTATGAAAGAGGGGAGAAAAGCCTAATCTATGTAAGGCTGAAAATCTATGATTTTCTCATGGTTACTGCTGTATTTTGGGTCTTAAGTGGCTTCAAAGACCCAGTTTGACATTTTGGGGGAAGTGAAAGAATCTTTAAGAGGTAGAGTTTGGTGAGAGGTCCCTAGGGCACAGGAGTCCTTCAGAGGAGAGTGTGGGACTCCAATCTTTTTATCTCTCTTTTCCAGTTCCTTGCCATGATCCAAGTCATTTGCTCTATCACATACTCTTACCAGAGTGTACTGTGCTGTCACAGACCTAAAACAATGTCACTGGCCTCAACCCTTCACAAACTGAGCCAAAACATTTTCTCTGTAGAAGTTGTTTATCTCAGATATTTGCTATAGTAACAAAATCTGACTATCACAGTTAACATTAACACATCAGTTAGGTAGTGGTCATGCTGGTTCTTCCATATGACTCCATCCAAGTGGGGCTGTTTGGTGTTCACCATCTTCCCAGGGTAAGAGCAGTAAGAAGCAAGCAGGTGTTGAACTCCATGTAACTGAGGATCTGGAAGCCTAGATAAGGGCCCTCAGATTCTGTCTCCATTACCAAATGGAAGAAGAGAAGCAAAACACATGCAGTGGCATAAAAATAACCCCTCTCATTCCCCTGAATCTTAACTATAACACAGAATCTAACAGTCAGTGTTCCCTTGCAGAAAGAGGAGTTGCCTCATACATACTTGAAAGGGTATTAAGGGTTTTAGGGCTGCAGAATTGCAGGGTCAAAGGAACAGAATCCAGGCCAAACCTCCTGGACTTATGGAAAAGCCACATTGCAGATGAGGTTCTCCTAGAGCCCACTGTCCTCCACATTCAGGAAGCCCTTTCTGGAATTCTGTGAAAGCACATCTGTACCCACTGGGGCCAGAACTCCCATGCTCCTGTCATGACCACAGCCTGTGCTATGAAAATAGATGTTTTTGTACTCCCTTTGTTCTGGTGGAATTCAGTTCCCAAGCAGTATCACACAAGCATGACATTGGAAGTCTCTATTCCACGTATAAGACTCTAGCTGCAAGGGAGTCTGGGAAGTGACATGATCAATGTTCAGCACTTGGGAGTGATCAATTTACAAACTCATAAGATACCACAGAGCTCCATGGTATAGGGAATATATGGCTTGGAGGCTCACCTTTCACTTTCACATTTTTGAATGTCAACTCCTTATTTTATTAAAATGAAGATAAGACTTATAGAACTAAATAAAAGTTCATATTCAAAGCCTTTATAATAACAAGTTTTACAACTCTCAGGTTCTCTTAAATGTCAAAGAAGTAGAAATCCAGGTCATGACTAATGTGGGTCAATCAAATTAATTTCTTCTAGAAAAATTTAAGAGTCATTCTGAGGCATAAATATTCAACTCAGTCAACAGTAGTTCCGTTCTGAGAATGTGCAAGCTGTTGCGTGAAGCTCTTCACTGGCCTACACAGGCGGGGAAATAGCACCTTAGTTCTGTCTTGTAGTGGCTCCCATTTTTAGGAGGTGGTTTGGGATCTAAAAGTCTTTAGAAGACAATGGCTGCAGTGAACTTTAACTGAGTAACTTTATGATTTATCACCCAAGTCAGGCCTGTCTGAGATTAAAAGGGGATACCATTAATCATTACAGTGGGGAAACAGGTATAAACTAGAAATATCGTGAACAAACCAAGATACACAGTCACTCTACCTCTAAAGGATTAAGAGCCTCAGATCTGACTTTTTGCAGTAATCCCATTCACCTAATTTAAATCAAAATAGTTCATGTCAGCTTTTCAACTAAGAAGTCACAGGGAGGAAAAGGAACACATGATATTAGATTTGGTTGTAAGTGATGGAACCATAGCTCACACTAGCTTGGAAAAAAAAAGCCTGCCAAGTTCTACAGACATTCCCCAAAAGCCTTGTGTGCACGTAGGCAGGAACACTGGAAGGTGACTAGATTGCAGGACATTATAGTTGGCTTGCTCTGGAGCTGTGAAGCCTGGTCAGGACAGGTGGGTCTGTGTGGTGTGACCCAAAGGTTGTGTCACCTTCCTGTCTCCTCATTGGGCTCTCTGATTCTTGTCCAGTAAGCAGCGAACAGTTATGGCTCTGCCATCCTCTGTGCCCTGTAACCCTGCCTTAGAGATCCTCACTACAGTCTGACACTTCCACAGACTGTAAGCTAAAATAAACCTTTCTGCTTTTAAATTGTGGGTATTGCCTATTCTCTCCCAGCAATGTGGAAAATGACTAATGCACAAAGGAACTGTTTGGATCATTCACCTATGGTATGCCAGGGGCTCTGAAATGACAGAGCAAGGAATATGAACTCTACCACTGCTGCACCATTCAGATGCTTTCTCTCTGTTTCTGGTCCCTGCTTCTTCCTGCTGGTGAACCCCATTCTCTTAAGATGATCTTCTTTCCAACTATGGACCGGTGCTCCTGGAAGTTAAGCCTCATAGCTTACCTGCATCACTATCTGAGGGAATTCATCTGCTTAGCTCCAGTTCCCCAAGTCCCAGGGCTCTGTTGCGATTGGCCTGAGTAGGGTCATTCATCATTTTCTCATCAAACTACCTGTGTCCACAGGTCCAAAACAGAAAGAAATAATTTTTTCTTTATAAATTAGCCAGTTTCTTGTACTTTGTTATGACAACAGAAAATGGACTAAGATACCATCTCTTGAAATATTACCTGCCCCATTGATACTGAGCAGATTAAATAAGTAACATAAATAAAAGGAATAAAAAGGTGGCTTTCTCCTCCTCTGCCCCAAGCCAGATGGGGAGTTTGTGTGAGCAATCAAGGCAAGTTTCTAGAATATACATATCTACAAAAGCACTTAGAGATAAGTAATGTTAAATTTCCCAAGAAGTTGGCTGCAGGGGGAAACACATGATGATGATTTATACTTTTTCATTTATTACAAAGCTGGCTTGGCACCTCCGCCTCTTGTGTTTATCCCCCTGTAGCCACTGTGATTTGTGTCATTCTCTTGGCACCGACCACAGATGGCAGCGTTCAATTAGCTAGTGTGTGATGTGCATGGATTTGGCCCTAATCAGTGACCTATCGCACCTCATTTACCCTCTTCATATGTGAATAATGGCACTAGCATGACCTTCATAAAGCTGTTACAGAGATGGAAGATAATGTATAAAAAATGCTTGGTGACGCCATTGGCACACAGGAGTTTTAACTATATTTCATGTCTCTATATTTAATATAAACCAGAGCAATGCCTATTAGAAATCTCTGCACACTAACGTGAAAATATTTAAATTTGTGTTTCTAAAAACCCAGCCTGGGTACACTTCTGTCAAGGGTCAGGGACCTCTACATCCTTCAAGTTGCAAGA
Source organism: Ctenomys sociabilis (assembly GCA_004027165.1). NCBI lineage: Eukaryota > Metazoa > Chordata > Mammalia > Rodentia > Ctenomyidae > Ctenomys > Ctenomys sociabilis. Next base: position 43,309 of record PVKA01016781.1, on the reverse strand, counting down.
TGACCCTACTTCTTACCTTTATATCTAGCTAGCATGGAAAGGATTTTGCCCTGAGTTATAGACACCAACCAGTAGCTGGGACCCTGACCTAAACCTACCGATTCTTGGTACTTCTTTGAGATTTCCTTGGATATAATTGGAGAAGTTTATTGTTTGTTTAGATCCTGTAATTTGAACAATTATGTTTATCTTCTCAGAGGGAAGTTCCTACATTGTCGTCTTCTTGGCCCACCTTGTATCAGCATCTTTTCCTTGTTCGTGGACCAATCCATCTCTGCAGCTCCACCCTGTGGGACCCAGCCCCTCCAGGTTGTGACAGTGAAAGCTGGGTGTAGAGACAGACTCCGATGAAGGATTTTGAAATGTGGCTAAGGTATATTTGCTAAATCAACCTACACTCTTTGGTCTGAAAGTACCCTCTGGCAGTACTGATGAGATCAACTTGCTGTCTACCACGCATCTTAGATTGATTTCTAAAGAAAGATGAGGTAGATGAGGACTTGTGTCCAAGGTTTTGCACCCTACTAGTTCCTCCTGAGAGTGCTTCCTTGATGTGTCCACTGGGAGAGTAAGAGAAGCAGGGAAGAGAGGAAGCCAGAGTGAAGGCACAGAACCCTCTGGAAAGAGAAATCATGCCTTAGATTTTGTCCAAATTTAAGAGAGAGAAACAGGGAAGCAAACACACACAGAAGCTGGGAGTGACACATGGGAAATGGTAAAGGAGACACAAGCAAAGCTGAGCAGAGCCACAGTAGTGCCCACTGCATGAAGATTCTGAGCTGGAGCGTCAGGTATTCTACTTCCAGGCCTTCAAGAAAAGGAGGATTGTTTCATGATTCCCCTCTTTCCAGCCTGTATCAGGGCTGACATTCGCCTTCATCTGGAGCTAAAATATGGCTAGCTTCTATTCACGATTCTACTCAATGAGGAAACAATAATCCGAATTCATTGGATGTTTATTAATCAGCTTTTACCCTGTTAGTTAATTCTCTCACACCGCGTGGTCTCTATCCCTAAGCCAGCCTTACCTCAGCTCTAAGTTTGATCAGCACATCATCAACCTTTGACAAAAGCATTAATAAAATTGTTTGACAAGACTGGGTGAAAGATTATGTCACCAGATTAATGTTTTCTTGGGTGTAGTATACTTTTTAACCAGTACATCTGTCTAGATCCTTTTGTCATCATACAGCTTTAAATATTTTGTGAGAATCAAGATGCTGTTTACAATGTGATTTATAAACTTTCTCTAATCTGCAAGGCTGATAAACCAGCTCCTGCAACAAATTTGATTGTCCATTAACCCACGCTGCCTCCTAGTGACCACCACATATTTTGCATGCTCTGAAATGTTACAGAATGATCGTCATTGGGAAACTTTGATCCCACTACTAGCCATAAAAAGGGAAAAATTCACTAACAACTGACACCCTACTGGAAAGTCTTTCTATCATGCTTCATGCTAAGAAGAGAGGATGTGCACATTTCCCTGGCCCCAGTGTTTTCCAAAGATCAGATTCTAAACAGGATCACCAAATTCAGAGGGAAGGCGGTGTCAAGCATCACCTGTAAATGCACCAGTGCAATATTTCAAATTTTTCATTTACTGAATATTTTCTATGACCCAGGCCCTGAACTTGGTGATTTGAACTACACTGCCAAAGCTTGGCCCCAGCCCCTGGCTCTCCATAGGCCATGACCGTCTGACTCTTTCCCTCATTTCTACATTTAAACCCACACAGACTTGATTTGTAAAAGTACAAGAAGGAGTTGGATCAGGGCCCCAAACCCTGTATGACTTTGGGTTCTCATACTGTTTCATTTATGTTCTTACCTTGAATTCTTATCCTATAACTTTAAATGTATTTTTAAAGAGCAGTCATCTCATTAGGTGCCTAAAGAGACTTCTACAAACTTCAATGAAGTTTATGTTTTGTTGTTGTGGGTATTTGTTTATTTTGTATGGGGATTTACCTAGGCCCTTCAGACTTAATAGCATTCCCAGCCATTTTCTATTTTTTTATTTTGAGACAGGGCTTTGCTATGTCACTCAGTTGTTCAGGTTGGACTGGACCATGCAATCTTCCTACCTCAACCTCTTCAGAGTGTAGGGTTATAGGCAGGCACCACCACACCCAGCTAGGCCATGCTCTTAAGGATGGGAGAGAGGAGCTGAGAATAAGTAAGAACAAGATGGAAGGTACAGTGAGAGCAACATGTGTTCTACGTGAAAGGCACTTAGCAGTTTGCGAGTCTTGGCATTTATTACTTCACTTGATCCTCACAATAAACTTCTGAGGTAGCTAAGGAAGCAGTTATTATTCTTCCCATTTTATGAATGGTAAACCAACATTACAGAGCTTTTGGGAGACTTGCCCAAGACTATGGGGGAACCGTGACTTCATCATGCAAGTTCAGCACTGGAGCAGGCTGACGTTACAGCCTTTGGGTAATTGGTATAATTGCAAGGCCCCTGGGACTCCCTGCCAGAGCCAATGTTTCTCAAATATATTCTATGAGACTTAGCACCACAAATGTCAAGGTCTGTAAGTCTTCAAGTAAAATGGTGGTTAATTTTTAGCCTATGAGCTAAAAGCCTATGAGTTCAAGAAGTACAATCTGTAGGGCGATTCCCTAGTACTGTGTTCCAGGGTCAGAGTAACACAGCTTGTATAATTCTCATAATAATAGAATAGCATATTAAGGGTTGTTAGATGTACAAACACTTTGACTTGGGAGACAAAGAGGTGCCCCATCAATAGCTATAAGGTGAACTTGGATGAGTCACTTTGCCTTTATTGGTTTTAGTGCTCTCATTCGTGAATGAGGAGTAATACATGGGGTTTGTTGTAATTAACAAGAAACTAAATGTACAGATTCCTGCCTGGTGTCTAACATAATAGATACTCTATAATTAGTTGTTGCTGTATTTCCCCACTGCCCACTTTTCTCCATCTTGTGGTATTTGGCTATAAAATTAGAATATGGCCTGAGACAGAGGTTTTTTAAAATTTTGATTTTTTTGCTGTTGATGTTGTTGTTATTATTGTTTTTGAGATAGGGTCTTGCCCTGTAGTTCAGGCTGGTTTTGAACCCACTACATGGCCCAGGCTATAGGAAATTTTCATGGCAATTTTCCCACCTCAGCCTCTGGAGTGCTGGGATCACAGGCATGCACATGATCCCCACTTGGATCGGAGGTTCTTGAGGTATGTATCCTGGTGTGTAACATCAACATCAACTGGGAACTTGTTAGAATAATCTGGGCCCCACCACAAAACCACTGAGTCATAAACTCAAGGGATAGGTGTAGGGATCTGTGCTTGATTGATTAATTGATTTTTGCACTAATAGGAATCAAACTCGGGACCTTGCGCTTGCCAGGAAGGTGTTTATGCTGCTGAGCTATTACCCCAGCCAGTGATCTGTGTTTTAAAAAGCTGTGACAGCCAACACTAAGATGGTCCCCAATGATTCCCCACTTCTGGAATTCTCAGTCAGTGTAGGTCTGTCCCAGAATTGTCATCAGGATGACTAAAATCCATCAGAAGTCATGCATACCTCTTCCGAGATTAATTACAAAATGCACAATAGTTTCTTCATTCTCTAGATAGCTTTCTCAAACCACTAACTTTTGGAAAGCTATCTTCCACACTCCTGGGCATTTGGGCAGCTTCCTGGAGGAAACAACATGGTAAGGGACAGATTTGACCTCCAGCCATGTGAGTGAGCTCTTGGTGAAGTATCTTATCTGACTGCAATCTGGCCTTTACATGATAGCAAACACCTGGTTCTCAGGCTGTCGGTGACCAAGCAGAGCTGCTGGCCATGGCACTCCTAGATCCCTGACCCATAGACACCGTGTGATAGAATAACTGTGTGCTATTTTAAGCAGCTGCTTGGGAACAACTTGGTGCACAGCAAGTCTTCCATGTGATTCCAGGAGCATGAAGTCTGAGGACCTCTAGTGTAGATCATTTGTAAGCTTCTTTACAACTCAAAAGCACTGGAATTTCATGGTCAGTATTGGGAATTAAAAACCAAGCCCCCCCCCAAAAAAATGGCTCCTTTGTTTGCATGAAGCAAAGAATCACTGGGTCCTGGGGCACCCTCTGTAGCCTGGCCATCAAAATTCACAGAAAACTTGGGAGAGTGGGAGGAGTTCCACAGCAGTACAACTGAATGCAGTTATAGCTCATTCCTTACCTGCCCATGGGTGCCAAGGCATGCAACATTTTCTGCTTAGAGAAGACTGAGAGATGTGGCCAAAGTCTACAAAATCACGACACATGATTGAGACTTCGGACTTGCTACCCAAGCTGAGGGAAGGCAGAGCTAAGGGCTGGAGGTAGTGAAAGGGACCCACACTCCAGAATCAAGCAGAATGTTGCCTCCTAGAAGCCCCTCACTTGGCTGAACCCTGGCTGCTTCTTCTATTGGAATGAAAATAAAAATACAGTCACTTCTCTGTGTCCCATCAAGGGTTCAACCAAATATGAATTTAAAATATTCAGAAAATATTGCATCTGTACTGAACACATATCCTTTTTCTGCTTGTCATTCTCTGCTAAGGAACACAGGGTAATAACTACCTCTGCATAATTTATATTGCACTGGGGACCATAAGGGGTCTAGAGATGATTTGAGGTAAATGAGAAGATTGTGTAAGTTAAGTGCAAACACCATGCTATTTTATATACGAGCCTTCAGATTCCACTTATTTTGGGCATAGGTGGGGAGGGGTGGGGGTGGGGTCCTGGAACCCCTACAGACAGGAGTTATGGCTGTGTGTGCTGGGTAGTCTTATGATGAGAATTCGCACTCATCTTCTTCAGGGACCTGTCTAGGTTTTCCAGAAGGGATAACTGCCATAGAAAATGCATGCAAAACAAAGAGGGTCTTTTGTGCTGCGTTGTACATGTTAGCTATGTTTTCATGCTGTTAGAGACTACATAAGCTGAACCCACAGCCACAGCTAATGCAGCATGAGTTGGTGAGGGTTTTTCATAATAGGTGATGAGGTAAACGAGAGAGGTTTGAGTAACACCCTGTATTTTGCAGCATGATATCACAGAGACTGAACAACCCAACCCCAGACACACCGCTCTGAGGACCCTCTTACCACCCACTTCCTGTACTTCCAGGGACCCATCAGGCTGGTGACAGGGAAGGAGCAAGATAGGATGATGGCGCAACAAAAACAACCAGCTGCTCCTCGCCTGCCTGTACCCAGACCGTGTTCTGGGCTATGACTTCTCCCTCCCTCCGACACTGGGTTAGAACTAGGGACCTGGTCCTCTAATAACCTACACCTTCGTAACTGGACACAAACTCCCTCTCGGATACTACAATGTACTCAAAGGGGGGTGGGGATCTGCCCACAGTTGCAAACAACGCCCTTCCCTTCAAAAGCTATTAAAGATTTAAATAAGTAATCACTTGAGAAAATAGACAGTCCGTCCCTCCTGCCATGCGTCCCGCCGAGCAGCTGCCCCTCGACATGCCTTAAGCTGTTCCGCTGCCACACCGCTATTGTTCAGGAAAACAGTCTCATCTGGTTACGCGACTGTTGAAACTTGCCTGTGAAGACATGAGCCATCCGCCGCAGTGCCACTACCGAGGGAATTAGCTGCTATTAAAATCGTGTTCCAACCAGGGCGTTGCCAAGGTGCGGACATCTGGGGAAGGTGCCTGGAGGGTTTTGGCTGCCTAACAAAGACTTGGGGATGGCGGGATCTCCGCGGGGTTTCTCAGCCAGGGACAGACATACTCTGAAGCCAGAAGTCGCCTGGAGACCAGGCCAAACCTCTGAGTGAGCGAATATGCTTGAGGTTTAAAAGATTTTAATTTACAAAAACCAGCTGTGGCCCGATGTGGACTGGGCAAGTAGAGAACCTTCCCGCCACAGACAAGAGGAAGAGACACAGGCAGAAGGAAAGTGAAAAATTAAAGCTCACTGACCTGTTTTTTTTTTTTTTTTCTCCATGGTGTGCAGTTGTTCATAAACTCAAGAAATTTATCTAAATAGCAATTAATATGCAGACGAGCATGCGCCTGCTTGTAAGCGAAGGCTGTAAATGTTATAAAGTCAGCCCTAAGTGGTGAAGGGGTGTGTGCGCCGCCATGGCAGCACAAGACATATGCCCCCGCTGCTCTCTTTGTGCCAAGTCTGGATTGGTCTGACAGGGGACCCAAGGCACAGACACTGCTGTCTGCCAAGGACCCGAAGTCTCTCTCCGCTTTTGCTTTGGGGTGGCATCAGAACCCTGGCCTTCAGCAACAGGCTGAGTGGCCTCGGAACCCACCCAAGCTGATGACTCCTTGCCTCCTCTCAACCCTTCTTCCCTCACCAACTCTTCTCTGCAGAAGGGGAGAGGGGCAGCTGGGTAGAGGGGGAGGGGTTGAGGTAGTCGGTGCACCCAAGATGTGTGGTCTTCACCTTATCCTTTCACTGTCATACCTTTTAAAATAACGTTGAGAAATTCTGTACCCATTTGCACATTTTCAGAGTTGGTGTCTAGGGGCCAGCAAGATAGCCCAGTGGTCTAAAGTGTTTATGCAGGCACAGGGGACTGTGGTTTGATCCCAGCATATGCCGGGCTAGCCCTGACCTCAGGGCAGGCTGAACCTGCCAGAAAGAAGGAAAGAAAAAGAAAGGAAGAAAGGAAGGAAGGAAGGACGGAAGGAAGGAAGGAAGGAAGGAAGGAAGGAAGGAAGGAAGGAAGGAAGGAAGGA